>PVJL010004018.1:0-40897 GCA_004026885.1 Lyroderma lyra
GCAGCACCCCCAAATGAGGGCACGTTGCCTCCGACATCCCGAGAGGCCGACTGGGCGGTGTGCCCCTTTCTCAGTTGTAGGAGGAGCCACTTGCACAACTTCCCCTTCCCCTTAGAGGGCGAGTCCCCCACGGCCCACACCACGGGCCCCTGGGAACTTCACTCGGGTAGAAGGCCTCTGAACTGCTGCTGTCAGACTTACTTCCCACCCTCTGACACACACGTTTTACCGACAAGTCTAGAGCGGTTGCCCTTCCTGCTCTCCAGGGCCCATCAGCGCGATGCCCTCCGTGATGGGCCGGCGTGGTGCCTTGCGGGAGGGAGAGGGACGCGGGATCCCTGCGCGTGCGCACTAACTTACACTAGAGCGCTGCAGGGTTACAGATCCCTTAGGTGGGACAGTGAAGTGTATGGGTAGATCAATAATCGCCTACCGGGAACCAGAGAGTGTTTAATCGGCTCAAGTAAAGAAGCCACATCTGGTACAGCAGCTGCAATTGAGTCCACACCTGGTTAAGCTTTCAGTAATCCACAAGTCAAATAGGTAAGAGACTGTCTTACCTCTTAGAAAGCAACCGTATCTGCCAGAGTATTAACGTAATGGGGAATAGGCAAGCAAATGATCATTGTGTTCTTTTTGATGATTCTAGTTAAATGAAAATCTTAGATTTTCATTTAATTATTGCGTGAACAACATTGCTGATTATATACTGGTGCCTCTCTCTCTCTCTCTCTCTCTCTCTCTGGTAGATCATGGTTCAAACATAATAATATTTGCTATAATCCCAGGCATATTTTAGACTATGTCAAGTTTATTTCCTTAGAAGAAAAACAAACAGGTATCTCTATCTATTGTAGCATTTTAAGGTATTACATATTTTCCCAGAAAGTTCATAGATATTTGCAAAATATCAAGCAACTGGAAATAATTAAATAGCAGAGGCCATTTAAATTTAAGTGTCAGCAGTACTTACTTGAT
This sequence comes from Lyroderma lyra, assembly GCA_004026885.1. Classification (NCBI taxonomy): domain Eukaryota; kingdom Metazoa; phylum Chordata; class Mammalia; order Chiroptera; family Megadermatidae; genus Lyroderma; species Lyroderma lyra. The sequence continues at coordinate 979 of PVJL010004018.1, forward strand.
GTACCACGTCATAAAATACACTGTCCTTTATGACAAAGCTATATTTCACAATTCTCTCTGCTCTCTGTACCCAGAACATAAAATAGCCATAGTCCATAAAGATTGGTTAATTTAATCATTCATAAGAATTCCTAAGTTCACCCGGATCCGATTTTACACCAAGAGGCCAGCATTCATCTTTATGACATCTTTATTTTCCAATAAAGAAGAAAGGAAGAGTATTTAAGTGTGTTCTAGCACATGCTATCACATAATTTGCTTATTTCTCAAATCCATGATATTTAAAAATTTTTCTAGTGGCTTTGATTATGACAAGAACTCTATTTTCTTCTTCTTAGTGACATGTGAAGAGGAGTGACAAGATTAGGTTACCAGTTCTAAAGACTTAGTAACCTGTTGTTTGAGAAAATACTGACGATGACAGGGTGGAAGCAGGGAGATCAGGTGAAAGACTATTCTTTTCATCTGCTCCAGGGATGATGGTGACCCATACTACAACAGGAAAGTCACAAAGTCATCTCTCTATTTAAGAAACATTTATAGAAAATGAATGATAGACAAGCAATAGATAGATGCCAAGAAACAGATGAACAGAAATGTTAGAAAGATCTTACAAAAAAAGTTAGACCAGCCATTATAAAAATGCTTCAACAGATAACTTCTGGCTATTATGCAGTGGTCTATCTGAAAAAATGCTATTTATAATATTGAATAACTGGAAAAGTAAGAAGTGGTTAAATATTGCATATATGATTTATAGACATTAAAGTTATATTTTTAAATAGTACAATGACAGCATCATGTATGCTGTGTAATATTAAATCACCTTCTGTGAAAAAGTTAAAAATATTTGTTCAATACATACTCTGTACCTGTTTCTTTAAGTATAACATACCTACCGAAAAGTCTTATATAAACCTAGGAAAAACCTATATACCTATAAAAATCTTATATAAATATATATGAGTATATTATATATAATTACATCGATTAAAAACTAGAAGATATTTTACAAACATATTAATAGGGTTGCTCTCCATTAGTAGCATAATGATTTTTTCCCCACTAAAGCATTCTAATCTCATTAAAGTTAACCAGAAACGAAGAAGCAGTCCTGGTCACAAGTGTCGGGGCTGAATTAGGTAATGAAATCTATTGATCGAAATGAGCCTCTTGAGATGCTATTGACCTGGACAATTCCTTCAGTAATCTGGCCTAGTGGGCTCAATCTCTGCACATTCCCTCTAGCCCACTCCCATTAGATCACTGTAGAAAGGTTAAATAACAGACATCCTGACCCAGATGCCAAAAAGCATTTGATGATGGGTGAGATCTGCCAAGCAATCACTGCTCTTCATCAGTAAGACGAGATGTCCGTACGAACGCACATATAGAAGGAAATCTGAGCATGTATTGTAACTGTGTGTGGCAATCTGTTGCCATGTAACGCTCACTTCCCTGATACTCACTGTCAGACTTCATTCACAGATATTTCACAGACAGATGGTTTCTTTCACTGGCTCAGGAGTCACTTCAAAGTATTTTGATTCCTGACCAAGTCGTATATCATACTTCCTTCAGGAAGATTTTCTTCCCAGCTGCAGACTTTAAAATAAAATCAAGAAAAATCAGAAGGCTACACAACCCTTTCAGCTTAACTGCCTTCAAAAAGCAGATGGCAAAGGCTCCTTCGCCATAGCAACATATTAGAAGCTAAATAATATTTAACACTTTTTCAATGGCAAAATTAACACCATTCGAGAGGATCTTATTAAGACAACTGACAGAAAATGTACTAACAAGAAATCCACAGAGAGTTGTCATTTATGTTACTTTCAAAATAACTGAAGTTGTTAAATATACCCTTTTTTTCTCTTAATTTGCATTCACCCAACTCATTCAGTCCTAAATTCTTTTGGCATTAGAAATATTTTCCCTGCTTGATCAGAATTTAGTAGTTTTAAGATATATTAATTTTTTTATAATATGAGTTTAAAATTTGAAGTCTTTTTTTAAGAAGACAATTGTTTTTACTATTGCATTAGTTTTTAATTTTACAGGAACAGTAAGATTTTGAAACAATAAAACTCAATATAAGATAAATGTTAATGGGAATTATAACAATCAATACAAAGCAATAATTTTGAATTTTGAATTCCTGTAGCACCTTCTATTTCTTCTCCTTTGGCATTCTTGTTCATTTAGATTTGATTCTAAATATTACACATAATTTGGGGACTAACTGCTCACACCTGGATCTGGGAGGCTGACTTTTCTATATTGTTCATTGTAGTAGGCAATTTTGATAAATTTTAAATAATAGAGACCTCAAAGTGGCATTTTTTCATCTTTAGTGAATATAACAGAAACTCAAATAATACTAATTTTAATAATTAAAAGGGCAGAGCTAATGGGAGCAAAAATTTTAAATTGTAGTTTCTTTGAATACTATTACATTCTATCCAAGTTTTGTGACACTTCTTTTTTGTTCATTTATCTCAATATGTTGGTTTACCTCAGCCACTTCTTTGTGTTCTGAAACTTTTGTTTAAATTTCCATGTGGATCTGAATTCCTGCCTCTAATGCAATTTCAATATCAAGTGCATAGCGTGTCCCAAGTCTCTCCTCTCCACACCAGAGTAAACCAGATTTCATTTTTCTTGATTTCTATCTCTCCTACAATAACTTTAGATGTGAATAGTAGGCTTCTCTCAGGTTTTGAGATGCTGAGTTCATTTATCTCATTCAAATACCTTTAAATACACTATTTTTGTTCTTAAAAAATTGTATCACTCCAAACGATCCATTATTTTCAGGCCTCTTACCGTGAAGGCTCTTAGATCCTCTCATCTGTCTCTTCACTAGTGTTGATCATCCAGATTGTAAGCCCCCTCGCAGGGTGTACAGATGCAGTACTAGTGGCAGGTTGAACCAGTATGGGTAAAATAGTTTCATCTCTATTTTCACTAATGTCGTAGACGCAGTGCCTGTGACTTTATCACCAAAAGAAATTACTTTGACTCTTTCTTAACGTATTCAAACTGTTGTAAAGATCCTGAAATACTGTCTACCTTGTAACTCCATTGGAATTGGGGTTTTAATTGAACCCACCACTGTGTGTATTAAAGCAAAAATTAAATCGCTCATCTGTTTCATCATAATTGGTTTTTCTTGCAGCTCACGTAAAGCAGTAGTGTGAGAAGGGGTCCATGTGTGGTAACTATGCGATTCTTTGGGCAGATTGTATTTCTGTAGGTAGAAGTCAGGGTTTCCTCAGTGGAGCGTGCCTTTCCTAGTTTCAATCATTATGGGAATAAGTTGATCACAGGAAAGAAAATATGAATTGTAGAGGTTGCAGAAGTTATTCCTTTCCTGGGGTTCTATGAATAACGGAGTCTGGATTCTGAGAAACATGGATACCGTAGAACTCCTGGTAATGAGAAGTAATCTGGCCCCTGTTGTGGAGACAAGCTTTGGCATCAGTTGACATGCAACTGCTAAAGGAAACCCAGGTCAGACCTCAGTCAGCCACTTCTTGGAGACGCCCTCCCTATCCATTAGTCTGCAAAGTTAGGTGCTATGGTGTATTTGTCTTCAGTAATCTGCATTTCCTGAATGACTGAGAGCTACCAGAAGCCTCCAGGTTTCCTCTCCCTTAAAATTAGATAATGAAGAGAAGATTTAGAAGTATTCTGTGGTTTTACGATGCAATTCAAATATAATCAAAAGCTAATATTGAGAAAATAATTTAGAGTTATATTTTAACTATTACAAGTATGCTATGAACTATGAAATAATGTTAAGTATAAATAAATATATAATTTATTCTAGCAGGAGCCGAGCTTTTCAACCAAGGGAGACTAGAAGAATTAATTACTCCCACCCCACAAGATGTGTTCAACTTTATAAAATCCTTCCAAATTTACTTATTTACTAAGTGTTAACCTTGTGGAAATTATATAACCTCTCTAATTCCCAGTTCACCTGTATATAAAATTTGGATAGTGTGATGGTTAGCTTCATGTTTCAACTTGACTGGGCTAACAGGTGCCCAGGTGTCTGATAAATGTTACTTCCGGATGTGTCTGTGAGGGTGTCTCTGGAAGAAATCAGCCTTTGAATGGTAGACTGAGTAGAGATCACTCCTGCCAGTGAGTGTTGGCTTTATCCAATCTGCTGAGCCTGAATAGAACAAAAAGGAGGAAGAAGGACTAATTTGTTCTCTCCCCTTGAAATGAGGCATCCATTGTCTCCTGCCCTTGAACGTCAGAGGTGCTGGTTCCTGAGCTTTTGGGCTCAGACCAGGACTTACACAATCTTACCACCCGCCTTCCAAATTCTCAGGCCGCTGGACGCAGACTGAATTACACAACCAGCTTTTCCAGTTCCCCAGCTTCTCACAGTCGGCGGATCGTCGTGGGTCCTCGCCGTTTCTGAAACCATGTAAGTCAGTTCCCATTTAAATCTCTCCATTCTGTTTCTCTGGAGATCTTTGACTAATACAGGTAATGACAATACTTACCTCGTAGAGTTCCAAGGATGCTACGTGAATTAAAATAGGTAAAGAACACAGGACAGTGCCTGGCATATATATGGTTACCACTCAACATTTCTGTTGCTTTTATAATTGTGGTGGTGGTGGTGGTTATTGTTTTTATTGAGCCTTTTGAAAGCCTGTAGTGGATATGTAATACTCCTGTGTTTTGGTTTCCCTTTCCAAGTGCACTTGTAGATCTTATGAGACACCCAGAACGTGGAATTCGTGGTACCCACACATAAATGTAATCATACATTCCACACTAGAATTGAAATATGATGGCCGTAATGAAATCAAAACAGAAAATACTCCGTAATGTTTGTTAAACACTGTTGAAATCCTGATGTATAATACACACATAGGATTGGAGTAGTTATCAAAGATTTCAGCTTATTCATGGCTGTATTGCTTGCCGTCACAAGGTCTTTAATATGCACTCAAATTCTAATTTTCCTTACTGATTCTCTGAACACCTAAACTCAAGTTCCTCGTTCTGGGTTAAAGCTAGTGATTGATGTGAACTGAAAGTGTGTAAGACTCTCACTGATAATGTAAACTTTGTGAGGTCACCAGTCAGCGTAAAGAATCTCCTCTTGAGTATTCTGCTGGCGTGCTGCTGTGTGGTTCAGTTTAGGGACTTCGGAGTCAGGAACCAAAAGCTCAATTTGCCAAGACTTTGGTGACTCAGAAAAGAACTGGAATTCCATATGTCTTCTTCACTGTAAGATCAAATTCTGTAACGCCCTTAGGTTTGTTGGTTGTTATTACCAATAAACAATCCTGTTTCCTGAATGTCTAGTAGATGGCAAGTATAGCATGAAGTGCTTTATGTAGATTTAATTTGAATATTTTAAAAAACTCAAAACCAAAGAGCTTAAAGTTTATGCCACTTTTTACTACATCACACAGCTCCAACATGTCAGTGATGGACTCAGGCTGAGGGTTTGTGATGACAAAACTATATACTGGGCTCATCTGCATATTATGTTCCCATATACGAAATGTCAAAAAGTAGTTATGGGGTAACAGACATTAAGCTATGTGGTACAAATACAGAAATGAAGAAGAAACCATCTGATTCATGTCAGAGCTAAAATCCATAGGCTTATCCAAAAATGTCTATGGATTCAACAAGGGTAGACTCCCAAGCCACCATACCGGAGTAACATGATTATCTCTTGGGTTCTCTGAGGAAAGGATTCGGCGATCAGCAGGGTGAGTCTCCAATGATAGCAAACATCCAACAAATTTGTTGAATAGAAATTGATCTAATTAATACATACAGCCCTTTACATACACCTTAAAGAGTTATTTAGGGACTTAGAACACTGCTTTTTAGTATTATCATGGCTTATATCATAATGTAATTTCTAGTTGACATCATTCTTTTTAATGCCAACACTTTTCACTTAAATGTGCCTTTTTTATTCTTTGTCCATTTTTTTTGTCCGATTTTTTTTTCTGGATTGGAACTCAGTTCTTTGCTTCTACTGCCATATCCTGAAATTACAATTTTCAGTTCTTTCAACCTGCCACTTCCAATAACCATGGAGTGAAAGAAAAAAAAAAGTACTATGCAGGCCAGTTGGCTCTATTTAGTATCGTAAGGAAAAACTACATCTGCTTTTTGGATTAAACCATGCTTATAAAACCATGCCTATTTAGTTGACAGGGAGAAAAAAAGTATAATTTACATGTTTTAGTTATTCTTGTTTTAGTAGACTTCAGAGCTTTAATTCACCCTGGGTTTACCCTTGAAAAAAAGACTGGGAATTTCAATTTATTGGTTCGTGGCCAGCTGTTTTCTTTTAGACTGGCAGCGTGATGTTTGCCAGAGTTATGATCACTTACGCCAATCCCGATTAGAGGGTAAATACTGGTTGTCCCACACACTTGTTCTTCTGACATAAAATTAGTTTCAATAAACACTCATCAAAACCATAAGTTAATTCAGAAAGTATTTTTTAATCACTTGCTCTGTGCATTGTTCAGTGCTGGTGCTGTGACAAAATGTGAAGAAATTTACCACATGGCCTATGGCCTTGAGGAGCCTCCAGCTACATAGTGCAAGGGAAAGGGGGTGGCAAAGGACATACATAACATGTTTGCACAACAGTTATGAAACGAGACCAGGATCTGTGATTCCAAAGACACGCAGTTCACCGTTGTGAAGTGAGTGAAGAAGGCGGTGAACATGCCGTGTGTCGTTGAAGTGTTCAGAGAAGGCTTCCTGGAGGAGGTGTAAGGTGGGCCAAGTAACCGTGTGGGTGCAGAAACAGTGCTCCTCTTAATAAAGGAAAGAGTCTGTTTAATTAGAAAATAATTCACTGCTGCGAAGACATAAACAGTAGGACAGTGAAAAGAGGACTATATTACTTTCAATTTCTTGACTAATGCATTTATTACGTAGTAAGTACTTAAAGTATTATAAAAAATTACTTCACATGGAAGAGATGAATGAGTTGCCACCTCAATATAGAACCCCAATAAAATTTTGTTTGCATGATGATTAATATTTAAAGTCGCATCTCATGAAAGTTTATATAGATGTTGTTCAGAGAGCCGGAATAAACCTTAATGATTTCTACACCTTTATTTTCTTTAAATCGTGAGTTGGAGAATAAATGGGGATGGAGAGGGGAATAGTAGGAGCATACACCCCGACAGATTCCTGTCTAAGCTCACGTTGCTCTTATAAAGGTCAAAGAAGTTACCTCACAGGCCCACTAAGCCTTCAGTGCTGAAATTCACCACTTAGGAAAAGGATTTGGACAAGCTTTCCAATGACTTTTCTTTTTGTCAGTTTCTTTCAGTTTTTCATTATATCAAAATGACTAAATCCATGAAGATAAAAATAAAGAAAAACATTATAAATATTTTTAAAACTGTGGAACTTGGTTGTTTAGCTTTGAGTTAATATTCTTAGGGTCCTTAAAAGATTTTAATCTTGCAAAATGAAACTTAAGTATCTGGTAGGCTTAGTAAACTTGAATTTTGGAGAAACTAATGGTAAATAAATAAGAATTTTCAAACTTTGGATAAGGAGCACTTAGTTTTTATTTTGTTTTGTTCTTGTTACTGTTGGTTTGTTTAAAGATAATGTTAAACATTGATGGTTTAAAAAATCAGTTAAATTGTTCGGAGTTTATCAAATATATAGTATTTGATAGCTACTTTGGCATTATATAGTCATAGTGTCAGCATGAAAAAACAATTAAACATGATTAATTTCTTTGCTAAAAAAAATTAAGATGAAACTCTGTTTAGATCATTTTCTAGCTCTAAGACTACTGAAGATAATATTCTCATTTTTGTTCTATTAACACTTGATAGCATCTTAAATTGGTTGAATTTTATGAAATACTTCTAAAAATAGATACAAAATTGAAATGATTAATCTTGAAACAAGTGCCAACAAATAGCAAGTTAAATGTTTCATCAACAGATGGCTCTTGAAAGTCTAAATTATTTTCCATCTGTAAATGCCATGATGCAACTTTTAAAAACCTCAAATTTCTAAGTTAATTAGAAAAATCATAATTTTTAAAAGACATTTCCAAAGGGGAAGTTCTTTACATTAGTAATTTGTGATTTTGACCTGAATATTAAGACAAATACATTTGTTAGAAAAGTTAATTTGTTAAAGACACCCCTAACACTTTGAGTACAGAAAACTATGTTTGGTAAAATCTTATTTTTTAAAATGTAGCACTATGTAGGACATACTGATGTCCATGTTATTCAATGCATTTGTATATTATTTGTACTAATGCTCATAGCATTAGTGACTGATCCTTTAAAATGCTTTTGTGTTTCATATTAAAAGGATGAAATGTGTGTATTGGATATCTATTACAGAAGTAAGCTGTAGATACTCTTTATCTCTTGATTCATCATTTAAAATAAGTTATTGAAAAGAGTTTTGTGACTGGAAATTTTACTACAAAGTATATGAATTTTATTAAAGTGAAACACCAGATCTTATACTTTCAAAATTAAAAATCCCAATTCAGTCATTTGCTGATATGTTTATTCAAAAAATACTGGAGACACCAAGATAAATGTGGTTTGCCCTGAACCACAATCTCAAAATCCTGAAGAGAGGCAACTAAACACTTTTCAAAAAAAAAAAAAATGTAAGAGATGAAAGCATGAGAATTAGCTTATTCATTTTATTAAAGAGATCATGTAGGGGAAATCATCACAATACTAGGAAGTTTAATGGAAACAAGACACCAAAATTGTAAATGAAGTTAATAAGCTTCCCAATGAAAATGTGAAAGTCGCCTTGTATCCCTGGGGTGTTCTGACTGCGTGGGCAAATGCCTTGTTTGATTCAGAGCACCATGCTGATGCAGGGCCCACACAGACCAAAACCGGTGTGGATGAGGGAGCTCACCACCAAACTTAACAGGAGCCGCTTCTGATGAGAAATGGTGAGAAAACTGAGAAAGCAAACTTGGGATACGACACTCTTCTCAGAATGGGCATTGTAAGTGGAAGGTATTTCCAAAAAAAGAAAATGTTTAAAAAGAAATTACTTTGGAGGCTGCTTTTAGTTTAATAATAATAATAATTAATAATAATAATAAAAACCTTTGAGCCATCCAACAACACAGATTTTATTATAAATGGTACTGAACCCACCATCCTTGGAAGTGTTGAGTGAAAGCAGTAGCACTAGTAGAATTAGAATCGGTAGTAGTAGCAGTAGTAATTTTCATAGTAACGATGTTATAGCGATAGTAATACTATTAACACAATACTATTGATCTACTCAGTGATAGCAGTGAAGGCAAGTCTTTGTTTGAAAGCCTGTGATGTACCTCTCTATTAACGTGCATTTTTCTAGTTAGGTATTAATTATTTCTGTCTCAGGAAAACAAAAATGACGCATAGAAATAGTAAGCAGGGGCAGAGTCTCACATCTGATAAGTGCTACGTGGGCTCATAAGATGAGTTCAGGTCTACAGCTTTGTCCTTTGCCTGTGAGTTGTAAAGTATTTTGCCAAGGTAGCCCTAATAGTAAGGGAGCTGCAAATTTACTGCAAGGAGGTTTCTGGGAAGGAAACTTGTTGAGGCCCAATGTAAAACAAAACTATCTTTGAATTTCTGTCTTTTATTTTTAAATTTAATGGTATTATATTCATTAAAAATATATCCTTATTTATCTTAATGTAAAACTTTAAAATGTTTGCCATGAGAAAAATCAGCTTCTGATCCTATCTAATTGAGGACCATGGAGGTATCCTATCAGGATCAGGTTTGCCATTAGTGAAGGAGCAGACTCTGTCCCTTCAGCTAAGGGTGCCTTCTGCGTATCCTCTGTACCTGCCCTCCACAGCCCCTCCCAGGAAGAAACTGCTAGTTCCAATGGTCAAGGTGAGGACATTTGTCATCCACATGGCATACGTAGGCATGGTTATCGTGGGTCAGCTACTGTGGCAGTGTCCTTGCACTTCTATGGCTTGTGTTTGAAGCACACGTGAAATGGGACTAAGTTCTCTTTCAAGATGGGTCCTTCGTTCCTCTTTCCGCCTCCTGTTTCCGTGGAGCTACAGATACAGGCAGGGTTCTGAACCTGTCTGTCTGTCTTCAGATTTGATCGTTTCAGATCCAAGGAGATGAGCACAAGCAGATCTTATTTTTTATTGATTGGGTGACTTTGGTTAGTAAAATTACATTGATTCCAGGTGTACAGTTCTATAATATATCATCTGCGTGTTGCATTCTGTGCTCACCACCCAGACTCAGTTCTCCTTCTGTCACCACATATTTGACATCCCCTCCCTTTTCCTCCTTCCCCTTGCCTCTTACCCTCAGGTAATCACTAAACCACCGATTGTCCATGAGTTTTTGTTTCTTTATTGCTTCTGGTTTTATGTTCCACGTAGGAGTGAAGTCATATAGTTTCTGATTTTTTTTCTATCTGGCTTATTTCACTTAGCATGATATGATCTCAGAGTCCATCTATGTTGTCACAAATAGCCCTATTTCGTTTGTCCTTATGGCTAAGTAATACTCCATTGTGTATATGTACCACAGCTTCTTTATCCAGTCATTTATCAAGGGACATTTTGGTTGTTTCCATGACTTGGCCACTGTGAACAGTGCTATGGTAAACATTGGTATACATATATCTCTGCAGACTAAAGGTTTCAAAATTTTGGGGTAAATACCCAAGAAGATATAGATTATATGTTATATTAAAATATAACAGATATATTTTTAAATGCTCAACTTGATTAACTATCAGAGAAATTCAAATCAAAACCATAAGGAGATATAATCTCACACCTATTAGAATGGCTATTATCTATAAGACAAATAGCAAGTGTTGGAGAGGCTATGGACAAAAAGGAACCCTCATATATTGCTAGTAGGAAGGTAAAATCATATAACCACTATGGAAGATGGTATGGAGTTTCCTCAAAAATTTAAGATTACAGTTACCATATGACCCAGCAATCTCTCTTCTGGTTATTTACCCAAAAAATTTGAAAGCAGATCTTATTTTAAAACACATCAATAGGCTGGATTCTCTTTTTGTTGTGATATTTTCATTTTGTATGGTGCTTGCTTGTTAAGGAACATGTAGGAGAGGAGCATCCTTAATCCCAGTTTGGTGTTTCTGTAATACCAAAATACTGTTCCTCACTTCTGTTAATGCAAAGCACTGTTCTCATCTCTAAAGTGCTTATATACACTTGTGCCCCAAACTTCTCAGAGTCATGGCCTTTAAAAGTTTATTTTCTCAGGAGTTCACCGATGGTGTAGTGGCTTAAGGCTTTGGTGCTGTCACTGTCAATGCTGCGGCCTGGGTTCAATTCCCATCCAGGGAACTACCCACCTACCAAAAAAAAAAAAATCCATTATTAAAAAAAAGCTTATTTTCTCTATTGAATTGTAATAATACTCTAAGAAGGTACTACTCACATTCATTGGATTGTTTCGATTCATCTTTGTGATGAAAGGGCATATGTTGCTGTGAATATTGTAGAGGAGATTTCTATTTTGTAAAGGTGCATCTTTGTAATGTGATAGCTAAAAAAAAGCTTTTAAATTCTAAAATTTTTGACTTTTGGTTATAAATATCTCCCTCATATTACCTTTGGATTCTGTTTCTTAGACAGGCATATTGCTGCAGATGTTATGCTTTTAAAAATCTGTTACCAGCCTGAGTGAGTTTCTGACCTAGCTATCATCAGCTTCATGACACATACAACACTTTACATACACTCATATATGAGGGTTGGGAATACTCCAGGTATTTGTCCTGTTAACACATACTGAATTTGAATTCATCTCACGCTTTTCAGTTTACTCTTTAGGTAAGTTACAACACAAAATATATGCATTATAATATCACTTTGTATTCTGATGCAAACATTGACATAAGTTATAAAATGTTTGAAGGATCTACACTGGCAAGGATAAAAATTAATAGGGCTATCAATTCTCATGCTTTGGGGCATTAGTTACTTTCCAAAGGCTCAGAGAAAGATATAGCCTGTGGCATAGTATTAGGTCCGTTAGCTAGGTTTTATGCCTTTTTCCTCAACACTTGGCAGTGGCAACTTTTAAAACAAATAATCAAATAAATAACTCTGTGCTTATTGTGCTTTGCCAATTCTATCAGACGATATTCAGTGCGTGTAACGATAAAATTTTATTTCAACTCACACTTCCATAGCTGTCACAAAGCATATAAAATTATTTGTCTTGTGAATTATTGAACAAAATTTCCATTTTCAATATGATTTTAACAGATAATTATTATGATTATTTGTAAAATTTGCAAGTAAAATAATCAGGCTTCCAGTTTTAATTTTAAGCACTGATACGTTTTGAAGGGCATTAAGTAATGGAAGAATTTGAGGTATATTCTGGTAAGGGCAGAAATTCAAAAATGTAAAGTTGTGGCTTTTGCAGAATTGATTGGACTCAAGGACCACCTTTTAATCCGAATTTAATTAGTAAACCAGGAAGTTAAAGTCTTAATGAGGTAAAAACTGACTGAGTATGGCAATATGATGATTTCTTCTCAGACTTCAGCCTGTATCTCCATCACCTGAAAGTTTTGTAGAAGCAGAGCAGTTGGGCCCTTCCCAGCCCATGAAGTCATTAATATTACTGTAAGACAAACCTTTTAATTCTCCGTGTTATGCCAAAAATAACTGATAAGTATTTGCACAATATTCCAACACTTTTACTGATTTTTTTGAGTTAAAAACTTCCACATGGTTGACATTTTAGTGCACCTTTAGGTAAATTTGAAAAGAATTATTATTTTAATGGTATTGCATTTTCTAATAGATGAATATAGTATGTTTCTTTATATGTTTAAGTCTTCCTTCATTTCTCTCTGTGGTGTTTTATAGTACTCAGTGCAGATTTTTTCACATCTTATTATAGTTAAGTATTTTATACTTAAACAGTTGTTTAAAATGCATTATTTTTATATTTTTCCAGATGATTACTGATAATGAATAGAAACATAATTGATTTAGTTTACTCTAGAGTAAGTCTTGGAAATGTGTACCAGAAAATATTTACAAGAATTGTTTTAGCAGTATACTTTATAATATCAAATCTGCCATACATGTTCCTTTTTGACCCAGTGTATTTTAATTGCTTCATATAAATAAGTACAAGATATATTCCCCTGAAAAATTTTATTTAATTAGTTTTCTACAAGAGTCCTAAGAAAGTCAAGAAAATAAAGTTATTTTTATAAAATGAGAATGGATACCAATTTAGATTAACAATTTTCATTATACTTGAATTCTGAAACAGGGTGATTATATTGAAAAGCAAGAGATACAGTTATTTATTTAATAACTAGATAAATGAGAAGATAGAAAGCACAAAGGAATTAATATAAATCTATTAAAATATTTGTCTATAAATATATGAAACAGAGTTAATAATATTTATCAAGCCAATGTATGATCCATTTGATAACATTAATATAGTGATGTGAAAGTATGGACATAATAATTTCAACAGAATAAATTAATAAATATGTTGCAATCTGGCAGCATTTTAGAGTTCCTTTGAAAAATTAAAAGGTAAAGATGTAGTACTATACAAAAAGTTCTTGATAAGAATAATGGATGTGAATCAGTGTATCATAAAGCTATAATGATTTTTATATAGCAGTTTTTAAGGCATGTGAAAATCAATTGAGTAGACTTTTTTACAAAGACTAAAAGGGACAAACAGACTTTATGAATCATCACAAAATGGAAAGATCATTTGATTAAAGGTGGTGATGTAATTGTTCACTTTAAACAGACACAGTTCTAAAAAATTCCAAAAAAGAAGCTGAGAAAGTGTGAAGCAAGTCGAAATAGGATCCTCTTTCTTAATCTTATCATTTCTACTTGTGATAGAGTTTTAACTACAAGAAGAATCTGATATTTTAATTTAATTTGAGCAAAACAACAGAAACATCATGCAAATAAGTGACAACTGGCGGCAGCATGGCGTTCGCTTAATAAATTTTATTTAGACTGCCCTGTACACTGGGCTGTATCCTAGCACCTGGGGAACATGCTGCTAAACAATTAGACAGCCAACATTCCTACACTTGGGTATTTACGTTCCAGAAAAATTTGACTAATCATTAACAAGGACACGAAGAAGAAACATTTGGTAGTGGTAACTGCCATGAGTACAGTGGAGAGACACCGGATAGAGATTAACTGAGCGTGTGGATGGCCAGGGAAGGCATTCAGGCCTTCATGACTTAGAGAGGGAGAGGCCCAATCAGTAGAAAAGATAAAATGAGCCTCATAAGATGAAGCTGCTTCACAGATGGGATGGATGGTTATTGTGTGTTAATGAGGTACCGTGCTACCAGATTCTCTCACTTTTTAACAGAAATTTAAAAATGGATGTTCATAGGAAAACTAAAGATTTTTTACCTCCTGACAAGTAAGTTAAATTTGGAACCAGCACTGCCTACCTATTCAGTTCACTGCAAATGCAGCACATTCTTAAGCTAAATCCCCCAAGCCGCTGGTAATGCAACCTTTTTGATAGTTCTACCTTAGATATTTTTCAACCATATAAAGAATTTATTTGCTTCATAAAGAAATGAGAATTTTTTAAACCCCATAAGCCCAGTGAATATTTACTCCCTTAATCTGCCAGCTTGTCATCTCTATTCTAGATCATTAAATTTTTCTTCTACCATTCTTAGAGAGTCCATGTTGCTTCATTGAAGAAGTGGGAATTCTAAAAGTGCAGAGGCCCAGTGACTATTTACTGCCTGGTGATTTATATCATCTCGCTCTATAGATTTCATAGGTTCACTTGCTATGGTAATGATAAATATGCTTTGTCTGCGCCGTAGTTCTGGGATAAGCATCAGGTTGAGAGCCCCCAAAACAATTAAATCACCTCTCATATTTTTTAATGACTGCAGGGAGCTCATTATGTCTGACTTTACTGAAGGGGGACAAAGAGATATGAGCCTCATATATCATTTTCATCTTTCCTAATTATATTTTGGAGTTTAAAAAACATACACCCTTAGTCATTATAATTTTAGGCATTATTTTTGTAACATTGCCATGTCCCAAAGTCTCAATTAATTTTTTAACTTGTTTTATTGATTTAACAGTGGTAATAAAGACAAAAGATTGAATAGCAATTAAAATAAACACTAAAGCTTTTCCAAGTTAATACTCACAAGCGCACATAAAGCAGTTTTAGGACTCTGAAAATCTGAAGGCAAACACGAGTAATATATTCTAATCACAAAAGACATAAATGCGTAATGATTCATTTCATAAGTTGAACATTTCATAAGTTGAATATTTTACAGACAATCAACATTTGTGATTTCTACTTCCATTTGATATTATTGTATACAGTAGAAGTCCATTATGATAAATTTTGTCTACAGGCAACTTTACTATTTATTCACTAAATTTATTTTCTCACACTGACCATATGTTTTATCAAAGGAGAATTCTGACGTTACAATTCTGTGTAGTATAGACTTTCCACAGCTGAGTTCTTTGGTAATAGCAGATATATTAAGGGAAGCTCAGGGATTTGATAAAGGCATACATGTCCTTACAGATTAGTAGTTCTATCAATAATTTTCTGGAAATTACCTGCTCACATTTTTCTTCTCTTCCTGACTTCACAATCTTCCTGAGTATAACAATCTTCAAACAATTAAAGCACAAGTAAATCATACTGGAGGAGCTGCTGCAAGTCTGTGTTAATTTCTTTTTATTTTTTGAGTGAAATCCATGTCTAATGTAAATTTTTAGAAGCAAATATTTTCCTTATGTAAGGATGAAAGACAGTGAACAACTTTCTAAGAATGTTAAGTAACTACCTATAGAAAAACCTCACTAAATTTTTAAATAGTTTTAAACTTGATAATATATTAATATTAACATTTATCTGAGCACATATGTAATTTTTTATTTTGTAAATATTACATTTATTTTTATTTTTCATTATTATTTTAATTATTGTTTTTTTTCCTGTTACAGTTGCCATTTAATATTATTTTATATTAGCTTCAGGTATACAGCATAGTGATTAGATATTTATTTAGTTTACTCAGTGATCCTCCCAATTAGTCTAGTAACTACCTGGCACTATACCTAGTTGTTGTGACATTATTTGCTAGTTAAAATTTTTTTCTTCTCTCATTCTTTTTAGCACTTACAGAAAACAAATTGCTACATTATATTGAATTTAATAATTTTATAAGATAATTTACTAAAAAATACTATTTGTTTTGGCTGTATTTAAATGATTTTTAGATATCAAGGATATTCTAGAAAAAGTTATATGTCAATGTAAAAACAGATATAGTTTCATAAGCTCATTGTTCACTGGCAGTATTTTACTGAAACTTTCCATTAATTAAAAAATGATATTGTCAAATTTAAAGTTTATTGATTCTTGTTTTGACAGGAAATACATTTTTAAATTACTTATAAAATAGATACTAATTTTCTCCATCCTTAAGACCTTCATATATATATATATATATCAGTAAACTAGTGTGGGGGTGTTAGTCTAATTCTTCAGTTGAAGTTAGCCATGCTTAAGTAATTATTGATTGTTTGGAATTTTGTTAAAAAAAAAGTCATCTATTTTATTTTGTAATTCATTTGAGCTTTTACAATTCATCATAATTAAGGATCCTTGTAAATACTCATTATAAAAATGAAATAAGCAGCACTATATTTCTCTTACAAATACAATCAGCTGGAGTTTATGAAATACATTAGCATGTCAATAAACTTAAATGACTGTATGTCATAAATTCATAAAGATAAAAATATCAGACACTTGAATAAAGTTTAGAGTACAGAGTTTATTTAATACGTAAAACCTATGGAAGTAAATACTTCAAATCTGACATTTGATGCAATATAACAAATAAAGAGTTTATTTTTTAATCTCAGATTTTTATCCTAAAGAAATTAGAAGATTAGAAAATTAATGGCCCCATTTCTAAAGGAGTCTCAGTCTCATTTTAAGTTTTCCCATCATTCTAAATGTATTCCTGTAGGCAACAGAGTTGAATGTAACTATATTCCATTTGTCTTATAAAGGGATAACCCTCTTCTAAAATAACAATATTGAAAATGAAGTGTACTGATAAAGAAGACATTTACTCAAAGTAGTAAAAGCAGTTTATAAAGATTCTTTCCTAAATTCCTCCTGGAACAAGTTGCATATAAAACATGTGCACGTGTCAGTAGGCATGGTAAACATGTGAAACAAATAGCAGTAAACTGAGTAATCTTCACACTAGCAGTTAGGGCAATGGATGATTGGCTAATAACAAGACTCACAAATGAGAATTAGATTCATGAAATATTTTCCAAGCTTGTCTCCCTTAAAATAAAATCATATGAAGTATAGTAGGAAAACAATTTAAAAATCGTGTTTTTTATACGTAAGACCTAGAGCAGTGTTTACTTAAATCATACCAGAAAGTTGGATAGTATTTTAGTGCCTGTGAGGATGTGTTCTGTGTGTATATTTGTGTCTGTAGATATGTTTATTTTGAAGTCTTTCAAAACATTTATTAAATTTATGATCCACTAAAGGGCCCATTTGAAATACACACTTTTGTAATTTGAGTTAATATCTTCTCCCGTTGACAAAAGAACTTGACAATAGGTGGTATTCCCCTCACATAGCAACTCAGAGAGAGCCATTGTTTGATGAGTTTATGGCCTTTGAGCATAGATAATTGACCATAAATCTTCAGGCGGCCCAGCTGGTTTTCCATATGACCAACGAGAAGCACCATATGGCCTCTAGCACTCATAGGGATCCCCTGTTCTCACAGGTTAGAGA
Organism: Lyroderma lyra; assembly: GCA_004026885.1. Classification (NCBI taxonomy): domain Eukaryota; kingdom Metazoa; phylum Chordata; class Mammalia; order Chiroptera; family Megadermatidae; genus Lyroderma; species Lyroderma lyra. The sequence goes on from PVJL010004018.1 coordinate 18,867, forward strand.
TTGAAAATCTGTCACATTATGAAGAGGCAAGCTGCTCTCCAACTAGTGCGAAATAAATGATACGCTCAGATAAAGTGAGCAGCAGCACTTTGTCCAGTATGTTGGAAGTATTTCTGCAGTTCTTGTACTTTTTTACAATGTGCATAAATTTTAGGGTCTTGAAGAACTCAGGAGGGGTTGGGTTATAAGATTCCTGTGTCTTAGAGAAAAGCATCCTTTTGAGATGGGATCAGTTCTAACAGTACCTTGGATGTTGTTTGGAACTTAGGGTCTCCCTTGCCTGCTTTCTTCTCCATACTGGCATCATTTTCTTTGATTTGGGTCCAGATGGTTGAAAATAATAGCTTCTCAGATAGCTCCCTCCTGTCTCATGGCTCCAAGTTTCTATACTACAAACAGACATATTCTCTTTACCTCGTTTTAGCACAAATAATTCAATGGCAGGATGGATTGTGTGTGCCTCCTTAGACCTGGCAAAGAACAGCGCTCACTATATAATGTTTATTAAAATGCAGGATAGGGAATTCTGTAAAATATATGAGTTGGTGTTCCTGAGGAAGAAGATTGTTTGAAGATTGTTAGAAAGATGACGATGACGATGATGATCCATGTGTCCAATCACTTACTTATGTTAACTAGGATTTTTCTAGACTGTGCCAGCAAATAGGATAAGAACATATGGTTATATTTAACATGTAATGTGAGCACTCTCATCTTTATGCCAGGGAAACGTGGGCATGCCCTGGGCAGAGCCTTTAGAGCCAATAAATCAGGACCAACCAAGCCCACAGGTTCCCTTCTGGGCCATGTTCTGGGTATGCAGGACCTCAGAAAGTCCTCCCCAAGTAGCTCAGAGTCATGTTCCCAGTTCCTATACGGGCTTCTTCTTTGAGTCTGTCATCCTTATAGAACATAGTGGCCTATGCATACTTCTAGACCACGGAATGGCCAAGGGAGGGCTCTTTAGAGAGGGGTTTGAATGGAGCTCATGCGTTGAGTTGGGAGGTTCACACTTGTGAACATGAGGTCCCTCCAAGAATAAGACAAGACAGGGATTAGAAGACAGTGGGGCAAGCTGGAGGCAGGGGATGTAGCACTGGAGTACAGCTTTCTCCTGGTCAGTGCATGCAAACACAGGTCTCTGAGTCTGAGAACTTTAAATTCTCACTGTTCGTCCACGGTGTTGTGAAGGCATGCTTTTCATGGTGAAACATAGAACTGATTTTATTTGACAGCTTATTTTAAAATCTTTAATAATTTATTCAGGAACATACATTTTTACTCCAAGTTTTGGGTCCGAATGGAATCTATTTTGAATATGAGTAAAGTACTAACCTATATTATTGTCCCTTCTACATTGTGTCAAAGTGATTACTTATCTGAGAAATTGATTAATAGATTTAAATACTCTATATTTCAGTTGCAATATCTCAGAATACGAGACTTTTTTTCATGGAAACTTTAGAATTTGTATAATCAGTTTATAGTATTTAATCAATTACTAGACTTTGAGAGAATGAAGATCTTTAAGCTTTAATAAGACTTTTAGCAAACAGAGGGTCAGAGAATAATATTTATTAGTAGTTTTGTAGTAATATAGGTTTCTCATTTGTAAAATTAAGAGCAATTTATTTATCTACCTATCATAGGTTTGTTCTGAGAGTTTATAGAGCTGCAGGCACAATGCAAATAATCTCATTATTAATTCTTGTTCTAGTAATTCAAAGGATTCAATATTGATTAAAAAGTCAACACTCTCAGTTTGATACACCTAAAGTGGTGCTCTATATACACCATTTTGACTTAATTCATTATGAAGTAAGTGTTAAGTGTCTGATCTGTGTCATATTACTCTAACTTACCAGTGTTTTAATTTTCATATTATTTTAACATTTAATACACATTATGTGACTCTTTAAAGTTCATAAAGAAAGGAGACACATGTAACAATGCTTTAGTAATTATCATTGTGGCTGTTCGTGTGTGTGAGAGTGTGTGTGTGTGTGTGTGTGTGTGTGTGTGTGGTTACAGCCAAAATAAGACTTAGACATAATATTTCTGGCTTAAAGGACATGTGACATTTTAAGCATATCAGTATGCACTGGCTAGAATGTCCTCAAGAAATTGGACCATATTTTTAATAGCTTAAAACTAGGCATGTTCTCATGTGATGTTTCTCAAACATAGTATTAAATAAGTAAAAGAGAAAAAGATTGGCTGATTTGAATTATTTCCTTATTGTTTATGTAATTGTAATTGTGTATGATGCAAGACGTAATTTAAGAGAGTCCATTTTAAAAATAGTTCATTTACTCTTTCTATCATATGTACTTCCTTTCCCCACACCTCCTAAAGAAAGAGAAAGAAAACCTCCTGGTTTCCAAATTGTTTAAAATATTAAAGGAAAATCAGTTTTACATAATTTCCATAGACACACTCTTAACCACTTAAACTGCACATTACAATTCTAGCAACGCTAATCTATTTTTGTCGTATTTTTATTGAGAACATTTTTATTTTGTAGGAATTTAAAGTAAGCGCAACCACCGACGGTATCTCCTATCAAGCACTGTTCTTTGTTCTTCATATATTATTCCTTTCATTTCATAAAAAATGTAGATTTAATTAAGTGGGCAAACTGAGGCTTTCACTGAAGGTTTTGGGAGCAACTCCCAAGGTTCGTGGCAAGATTAGTCCTGCTATTGTTCTTTATATTTCACAGAGTGCGTTTCTGTGTGTCATTATTAAAATTATAGTTACCATATGAGCTCAATGATCCAGCCTGACATGCAAGGTAAGGACTTGACATTGAAATGAGCCAAGAGCTAAGAATTGTATCAGTCCAGAGCAACATGATTTTAGGGAGTTAGGGAGCCCTCTAATTGTAAGAGGGCTGTAACTGAAGATGCAGCATTGTTCATACAGAGAAGGTAGACATAATTTAGATACCTAAAGAGAAGAGTTTAATTTAATAAATTATGGTAATTTTCAAACCATCTAATACTATCATTTGAAGGAGATTCTTTGCTAGAGGAAGATATGCATAGTGCAATGTTAAAATAGTAGGCTACTCTCTCTCTCTCTCTCTCTCTCTGTGTGTGTGTGTGTGTGTGTGTGTGTGTGTGTGTGTGTGTGTACACCTGTGTGTAAGAGAGAGAGAACGATACAGAGAGGAGACACAGAGAGACACAGAGAGACAGAGAGAAATAGAGAGTGAGGAGAGACAGAGTGAAGGAAGGACTTTTCTCGGTGACAAGTGATTTTTGTTCTCTTCTTGCTTTCTTATTTGCTTGTTTGACACGGTGATGATTATTATGTATTACATTTCCCTAAGGTATTTTAAACTATATTGTCCATACTACATATTAAGTTATAAATTAAGTGTAGACTGTAGTAATTTAGTATAAATCACAGTAATTCTATCTTTAAATTCACAAATAAAAGAGTAGGATGAAACGCTTAGGCAGTGTCATGCATTCCTGTATGTTAAGGGTCTGCCACAGGCTGAGCTTACAATTACTACTAAGTTTATAATTCACATATATGCTGTTATATAAATTGACTGTAAGCCTGAATGCTTGTATTTACATATGACGAAAAACAAAAAGGCATTATATGAAAAAATAGATTTGAAATATAAAAAAGCCTCCTAAAATTTTGATTGTCCTTTTAATCGTATCTCTGATCTCACAGCCATTGGGTGGATCTCAAAAATATCTTCCATGCTTCACATCTCATAGTTTAGATTTTATAAAAATTAGGACTTAGTGGTTTCTTAGTAAAAGCTATTAATGTTCCAAAAATTGAAGAGATATAATTCTTAGCTGTCCCCATTGTAATTGGAAAGGTGGTGCTTTAACACCTTCTAAAAGCTGTTCAAAAAATATAATATGAATTTGACCTTGGTAGTGGTAAAATTGTTGATATTAAAGCAGGGATTTCATTTTCTCAGACTTGCATTTTTGGATAATTTTTTTGGACTAGACATTGAAAGAGAGCAACACTGAAAGCAGGGAGAGTGGGGTTAGAAGGCAGTTGTAACAAATGATGAAAGTCTGAATTAGGACAAGGACATTAGAACTAGAGAAGGGGGCAGAGTTCAATGACATCTTCAGTTCATTTGCTTTCTGTAGGGTTGTATCAGCCAGCATCCCACAAGGAAACAGATGAGGCTAATTCAAATTGTGTCATTTGGGGGCAGATACCGGCCCATTCAGAGAACTGGGTGGATGGTAGGACAGGCTTCTGAAGGAGAAACAGCGTGCCCTGCCCAGCATATCATCTTCGATTCCGTGGAAAAGATGCAGCTTATTGCTGTGGAATGATCAAGTCGTAATTCTCTTAACATTGACATCCATTATTAGAAGGAATTGTTTTCTCTGATATCTCTGGTTAAAATTCCTTAGGAATTGATCTTAAAAAACCACAAGAATTAATATAGAGTAATTTATAAATGTACATAAACCCCCCAAAAAATAATAAAAGTCAGAAGTCCATCACCTGCATTATGCAAGTGGCATGTTGGTTTTGATTACAGTATGCGACTGCAGTACACGCAGAATGGCTCATCAGAGAGTGCCTCCCTCTCTCCCTCTCAGCGGGCAGGGCTTGGGAGATCTGCACCCAGGCATCGCCCAGAACCCTGCCTGGGCCTCCGCAGGGAATCCGCCCGGGTCGTTTGGACATCTTTTTATCGCCTTTCAGTTAATCCAGGCGCTCATGACAACCTGTGCAAAATTCCAGCACCATTTCCGGTCAACTCTGGAACTGTCTTTTTCTTTGTTTTTCTTTCTTTGTTTTTCTTTTAAAGTATATAGAACTACTAAACTGAGATTAGCATTTTAAGAATAGTTTAAAAACACAATTTTGCTTTCAAAATGAATGTATTTTCATCACATCAGTTTATATTCAGAGAATGTAATGTTTTATCATGCAGATTCTTTTTGCCTGAAGATATTTCTATTCTCACATATTATAATATAAAAATAATTAGGCATATATCTTTTGTCTATAGTGTAGTGACTTAAAAAATTACTGAAAAACACATGAATTCAAAATCTATCTTTTTAATAGCATTGTAATATCAATGTAATACATTAACATTGCAAGTGGTTCACAACGTAATGAAATTTAATATTACAAGATTACTTTGTTTATATTCCTATTATTATTTAACATTTATCATAACAAACATAATGTTTATTATATGCAAACCACTTTCCTAAGTGCTTTATATAATTTAAATCTTTCAACATCATTTGAAGAAGGAAATATCAATATTCTATGAAGGTTGAGAAAGATTAACCTATTATTGAAAACATTTATTAATATGAGCATAGAAAGAGCAAGAGTCTACTTAATCTGAATAATTCAGGTAGAGCTGAACAATTTTGATTTTGCGTGATGAAATGTTTTCATCACAAAATGTATTTATTTAAGGCTGTAGAAATATTGTTCCCAAGTTTCAAATGCCAACGTAGGGATTCAGTCAGTCCCAGCGGAAGGTATGCAGTGATGCACAAAACAGCACGGTCTCTGTGTGCGTCATTCCCACAGCGGCATAGGGTCAGACACAAAAGCATTGACTTCACAAGTTCGGTTTAATTGAAACTGAACTGATCTCTCATTTTTAAAGAAAGGAACATACATGCATATCATGCCTATAAGAATATGTAATTTGTAAAATATCTGTATGAAACTAGAATGCTTCATTGTTGTTAGCTGATCAGAAAAACATTGAAGGAAAATGCAGTGTTTTATGACTTGAAAAGAGTGTTTTCGTAACCTTTAATTTTAGGCTGGTAAGCCATGAATGCTAGAATAGGGGCGTAATTTGAATAGCCTTACAGGTATCTAACAGCATCCCTGGAGAATGTGGCTGAGTCCTTTAAAAAGGAAGTTATACACCCTCTTTAAAGAGAAATACAAGACTTCTAAGGAGCAGGGTAAGGGCTGATAAACAATAATCATCGACTTGGGAAAGTTGACTCCTTCAATTAACTCAAGGTGAAGTTGGGCACAAGAGGAGAGGAGTATGTTGTATTTTAGTGGTTGTGGTTGATTTTCTCACAACCGTGAAACATATTTGAGGGGTTAGCCCCCTCCTCATGCTTTTCCAGAAAGAACCATAAACTCTTCCAGTAGAGTCACCCCTTTCTGGTTTGGGTGCAGAGTGATTTCACTGGACTTCTGTCGTCAAACACCCGGATTTTCCAGGGGCTGTGCCACCTTCTGAGAAGGCAGGGGGGTTCCACACCTGATCCTCAGCCATACCACAGAAGAGGCATTAGAAACTTAGTTCGAAGTGACTCGAGTCAGCAGCTGGCCATTGATCCCGTAATGTGATGGTCTGGAACAATATGTGGCTCGGGAAACCTCGCTGGCATTCTAGCAGACTCAGCCCTAGCTCTGTGCCTGACTGGGGAAAGAGGAAGGACCACGGTGGTGCCAAACTCTGTCCCGTGCCCTTTATGAAAGAAATCAAGAGGTCTTTGGGAGTCGGGGTACGGGTATTGCCCTCATTTAACTGGGCATAGTCGGGTACCAAAGAATTCCCTTAAACTACTTACAGGTCTTTCATAAGGGATGACACTGATTTCCTTAATTTTCTGGAGCCACTTGGGAGGAGAGAATAAGAATAAGCAGGTGAGACCCACAGGGAGATAGACTTGGTTGCAGTAAATCCCCTGTGATGTCCCCAACTGTAGGAATGTTTAGCCTCTGAAGTCCTCATTTTTGAAGAATCTCATTGTTTCTTTAGGGACCTGATTGGACTGCTATATTTTAGAAAAATTTCTTCACTTTAGGACCAGTAGAACTCTAAAAATCTTTGAGATGTTAACCCTAGAAACATTTTTTTGAATTCATTTTTATTGTTAGACTGTTAGCAAGGATTACATAGGTTTCAGGCATACAATTCTACAGTGCATTGTCAACTTGATGTAGAATAAGTTCACCACCTAATGTGACTTCTGCTAGAAACATTTTAACAGCTATGCTATGGGAAAAAGGGAAGAGCCACTGGATGGCAATGCAGCTCTGAAGATAGAGGCTTTGTGCTTCTTCTTAAGGGTTCATGTTATTAGAGTGATTTTTCTTTTTCCAATCAGAAAACCAAAGTCCTTACGAATAACTCTGACATAGGCTTTGCCCTCTCGACTTTATTAATTTCTGACTCCTGTTGGGCCAGTCATCATACACTTTTATCGAATGCCCCTCTGAACTGAGCCTAGAATGACCTTGACTGTGGTACACCAGCCAAGATGCTCTTAGACTGCACTGTCATGCAATGAACAACATTTTGTGCTGTGTGTGTCACAGACTGCACAAGAGGGCACGCACGTAGAGAGCCAAGAAGCACATTCTAAGTTGTCCACATGAAGGCTTATATCGAGAAAAATTTATTTAAGCCCGCAAGCACTTGTAGGTAATTTTTGACTATGTAGTGCTTAGCTATTTCATAGGAAAATATCTAATGATGTTAACATTATATTTTTCCCCCAAATTATTTGGGTCTTTTAAATATTATATTAACTACCTAATTTCCAAATATTTAATTGTTGCCTAAATAAAATCTTTCTTTTCTTTAGTTACTTATGAAATATAATAATTTATGATTAAATAATAATTTAATATTAACAACACATAGAAATGAAATAAACATGGATAGAAGTGTATTCATGATATTAATTCAGTAAGGTAATTATTGGTATTTCAATCCAATGTAATTTATTCATTTATATGAGTTATTTATAAAGTTACATGAAAAAGAAGTGTCAGTAAGTACTGAAATCATAAACTTGCTCCCTCCTAGTGAAAAATCTAAATTTCAAAAGCTAAATAATATTTTCCCACATTAAGGTAAAATTTAAAAATAGAAGCATTGGTAAAAACTGCTCAGAATACCTCAATCAACATACTGGGTTTGCACAAAGTTCTCTTACTGTATTGTGTGTGTGTGTGTGTGTGTGTGTGTGTGTGTGTGTACAGTTGTTTATGTTTAGGGAAATGCCTGAAGATAATGAACCTTAGATTGTAATAATGATGTTGTGAGCAGCATGCTTCAAATTGTTGAGGTAACATTAGATCATAGGATATTATTCTCCCTCAGAAATTTTGGTTAAAGTTGAGGTTGGCAAATTATTTATTTAGGGCGCATAGGCACAGGATCAACCTAAAAGCATTTACACTCTGAGCCAAAACCATCAAGTTAAGTGCTCCATATTTTCATTTCCCACAACTATTTCTGTAGTAGTAAGTGACAGGGTCAGATTCAAACCTGGGCAGGCTGGCTTCAGAGGCCATAGAATTAATCACAAACAACACGGCTTCTTTAACTGCACTAAGGTAGACAGACTTTGAAGAACCTTCTGACGTTGTCCCATGGTATTGGGAAGCTAAATAACAGCAGAAATATGGGCATCGGGGGTGACTTCATACATACCGGAAAAGTGGATGAATAAGTAATGAATCAATGAACAAAGGTGTTTTAAATTCAGTTGTGGTGTTTTCTTATTGAATTAAACCAAGCTATTCTCTATTGTAATTTTAAAAATTAAGATATTCATCAAAATCTTGAGAATTGGTTCCATTTTAAATGTATCTCCCAAATACTCCAAAATACACATTTTGATCTGAGAGTTGAAAAAGAAGAGGAAATATGAATTGATAATAAAAACTAACCTAGTCACAGCTAATCTTTTCACATTATTGATATTTCCTTTGAAATCAAGAGGCCTGTTTCTCTACTTAAATTTGTCCATTGTTTTAAAAAAGTAAGAAGGATATTAGATTTGGTTTATATGATTAACTGCTTGGATGCACCAAATAATAATACAATAAAGATATTTTTAAATTGACTCATAGTTCATGTCATAAATCATTGTCATTGTAGTGCTATTAGCTAAGAAGGAACATACAGACACTAAAGTTGCTCAAACATAGTTTCTGTGTTTTGTTTTTAATCCTAGCTACTTTTAAAGTCATATATAAAGAGGTCATTTAGGAATCTCGTATACTAAAATATAATCAAAAAATTTAAATACAGCCATTTTTAGTCAATTCATTCATTATCAAATATTTAACTCTCTAATATATGTCAAACATTGTTAACACCAGAGATGTGTGGGTTTTGCAATCCAGAGTGAAAACACATGTATAAGACCATTAAATATGCATTTAATTAATTATCAAAAATAATATTGAGTTCCTTCAAAGATATAATGAAGGGCTTAATGGAATCTGGGCAGAAAGCTTGTCGTGGAAAGACAAAGACCTAAAGGAGAAACTGATTGTGTTGGTGGCATTCTGGAAGAATGAGGCGAAAAGGGTGCCAAGCAAATGGGAAGGCACGTGGTGGTGCCCTGCAGGCAAAAGGAGTGGGGAATACTGAGGGACTGAGTCATTCTAGTCACTGTGTTAGGGAACTTTGGAAGGACAGGCAGGAGCAAATCCTATTTGGAAATATACAGGTTTTGTGTAAGAATCATTGGAGGGTTTTAAGTTGTTGAAGTGTCATGACAAACATGCATCTTTAACATCGTTCTAATGCAAGAGCAGCAATTAGAATGAGCTGAGAGTCTTATGTGGCAAGCTTAATTAGAAATTCGGTAGTGACACGTAATAGTAGCCTGGACAGGGTGGGTAGAAGTGGGGGGATGACTGAGATCATTATAAAACCTAAGAAAGGTCTTTGAGGCCTGCTGATAGATCAGGTATGGGCAGTGGTGAAGAAGGAGACTGGAGTATCCAGGCTTGGTGCGAAGACTGAACATGATTCCTGTGAACTGCCTGTCATAGGGAATGGCACATCGAGGCACTGAGAGAGTTAACTCTCCTCCGCTTCTTCTATTTTCTTTCTACGTTTTACCCAATACCTGCTCTCTTCACCCAGGATCAGGGTGAATTAAAAATTAGAACACATAAAGAGTACATAATATAGAATTGTTAACTATAGGCACTGTGCTTACTCGTCTTGTCTAACTGAACCTTTGTACCCTTTGACTATAACCACTTGATTTAACTAAGGGTGTAGCTCTTACCTTAAGCATTCGTATCACACATGCACACACAGGTAATAATAAATGAAGGAGAAAACTTTTGGAGAGGGTGGATATATACAAGGTTTGACAATTAATTTCGTGAACTCGTCCTTAGAAAAAGTGCTACATACCTCATTGTTGAATATGACTACAGTCAACTTTGGAGGACTCCCCTTGTGAAGCTATGCACCTGTGCCGAGTCCACCCTTCAAACCAATTTTGGAACTCTTTTTCTCAACGACCATCAGAACTTTCATTGTCCCCAAAATCTGACAATTAAGTTCACGAACTTGCCCCCGTGGGCTTACATTGGCAGTACTATACAAACAACTCAAGTGTCATAACCTTGCAAAGGTTATACATGGCATGGGTTGTCTGGATGGTTACACAGGTGTATATTTATCTTCAAACTCATTAAGTTATATAGATTAAATATGTACAACTTTTTGCATGTCAGTTATACCTCAATAAAGTGGTTAAAAAAGAAAATGTAATGAGAAAGAAACTGAAGTTTCGTAAGAAATAAATAGGAGACAAGGAAGAGTCATTTGGATACAGGGAGTGTTTAAAGATAAATTCACTTGTGGTCACCACATAACAGACCCTTAAGAAAGGAGGTGAAGAATGAAATTACTTGTGTGGTCTTTTACACTATTTCTTCTCTTAGCTTTTGATTTATTCTTTATACCTTGCCATTTGGGGTTTCAACATCTCTAGTTTTTCTCAATTACAGGTGACCCAAAGAATCCATAATGCATAGTAAACATTCATTTTGCTATTGTACAAATATGAATTTTTAATGCCTAATTGTGAAGAAATAGACTACTTAGCTGATGGGTGAATGTAGCTGATTACCCAACTATGTTATATTTAATTTATAGAAAAATTATGTAGTAAAAATTTGCACAAAACTATGTACTTGGACACATAGTTCAAAAGAAACTTGTTTCAAATACTCTGATATATTTCAGTGACTCAAATATATAATTTTGCTAACCAGTGTAACCCCAATAAATTTAATAATAATAAAAAATAATAGATGGCAGAAATTAAAAATATGAAGCATTCACAGATTTGCCTTTTTATCATACTTTAAAAATGTTATAGAAACATTACATGATAGAAAAATTAGGGTGATATTTGTAAATCTTAGAAAAAGTCAACTTTTGAGAAAACATGAAAATTGAGAATCAATATATTGATAAAATTCCTGAGAAAATCTTTTCTTTCAAAAATTGAATTCAGACTTGACATTATACCGAAACTACCTAAGACCTTGGGTTTCCCAAGTGTCTTTCTGAAAACATTAGAACAAATCAAAATATAGCTGGAAAAAATATAGCTGGAACCCTGGAGTGTATGTAAAAGCGAATATACATTTCATAAGATCTATTTTAAAATAATGTAACTGTAGTTATTCTGAAGTGAAATGTTTAAAACATTCTAGCTAAGTCGATTGGACTTAGCTCATAATAGTCATGATTGGAAAAATACCTGTTAGGTTATCATGTTCATCCCTTTGCTAGGGCAGGATAGGCCACAACCCTGAGAGAGAGGAGTTAGCACTTTTGTGTTTGCCAAGAAAGTATAATGCCTCCTAGGGTGTGTAAGAGAAACCTGGTTAGAGCCAAGTCAATATAGTGTTTGACCGCTATCCAGTAAAGCCCTCAAAAGTATAAATACGCGTCTGTCATTTCAACTGCAAGGGTCCTGGCAATCACATTCTGTTCTACTTGGAGCATTTACAAAACCTTATCAGGAAAACTCTCCAATATGGATACATTGCTGTGCTATTTAAGGAAAGACAAGTACAATAAGATATCTTAAAGTTAAAAGAATTAGAGTGAATACATTGCTGAAATGTGTTGGAAGTACAAAATAATGTTAAACCACAAATGATAAATATTTTTGAAAAAGATGAGCTGTCTATTCCATTTACTAGTAGAGCAAGGAGCACTTGGACTTAAGGCACACGGGGACATGATAAATCCTACCTGATGAGGATGAACAGTAGGAGATGGAACTTGAAGGCAGTGTTGTAAGTAATACCAATACAGGCTGCTTGTATTTGAAGGATCTTTCCTTGCATAACTGACCGCCACTTGGTTGTGGATCTCAGGCGGTCCGTGAACTCTTTGGGATCGCTACTCCCGCGTGCCTTTGTTGGCACATCCCGCGTCTCTCCAATGGCATTCTTCTTTCTCGTCCCGTTCTTTGAGATGGAATGGGATGGCCTTATGTGGACTGTAATCCGCAACTGTATTTGTTCGGTGCTCACACTATTGCTTTGTTAAAATAATTCATTGTCAATATTTAAAAATTATATTACTATCTCCTGGGCAGTCCTTGAGAAATTTTACAGTAAGAGAAGTTGGGTAGAGCTGACTAACGGCACTGCCTTGAAGGCTTTTGTTCTGAGATCACCACAGTCTCCACTTTCTTTGAACCTTGACTCTGAGTCACAATGTCAGTGGCCAATTATCATCAGTTTGTGCCATTTTTATTATTATTATTAATACATCTAGACTGTTTTACTCATTTATTTCACCTGTCTGGCCTCAGAAGAAACTTGAGTTTGAAAATTTCATCTCCAAGTTTGGATTCCTTTGTCATTCTCTTCAAGAACCTTTTCCCTTTTTACTCTATGTGATGTCTGTGGGTGAGATTAATGACTGCTAGGTCCCCAGGTACCAGCCCTGTGCTGGAACGTGACAGCATCTTCTGCCTGGAGCTCACTCTTCTAGTCTAGATAGTTTATCTATTTGCCTGTAGGGTACTTTTATCTTATAACTTATAAGAAGGTCAAATTCAATATGCAGAAGCTTAATCTCATCATGTTTCTTCTCTCATTTGCTGGTTCGTTCTTTCCTGATCATGTAGCCTGTGCACAACCAAACCCTGTCCTATCCAGACACTTCAGCGACTGCCATAGATTTTCTTTCTTCTCCAGTCTGTCTATACACCATCCACTATGAACTCCTCGACGTCTTGTAGTCTAAGCCTCCTTCAGATCTATTTACTTGTTTCTGTCTTCACAATCTCCTCTGTTAACCAAGTCGCTATCATATTAGCCTATGCTGATATTTGGTATCCTTTGAATAACAAACAGAACAGACTTCAAACTGGTATCCTCACCTCAAGCTATGTTTTTCTTCAATCAATGCTCAACTCTCACTAGGGATCTTTCAAATAAATCTTCTCAAGTAAGTACCCTTTGTAAAACACTGTAATGTTTTCCCAATTTTCTTACAATATGATCAAAAGTCCCACACATGCCTTACTCAGGTCCAGGTCAGCTGACCTTATATTGTTCTTCTCCCTCAGCACCCTTACTCAAAGAATTGCATCTTCATTCAAATTCCTACAGTGCATTAAACTTTTTTTTTTAACCTCTGGGCATTCATTTTTAATATTCCCAGTTTGAAATCCTGTCCTCTTGTCACATAGATAACTCCTACTTCTCATTAAGTTCTTAAATATTATCTTAATTCTTCTAGACTATGTTATAAGCTCTTGTCACTTCCAGACACTTTATTCTGTCAGTATAACACTAACACATTTGTATTATATTCAAATATCTAAATTTCTATTAAACTACCTGTACTGGATAAGTGAGGGAGAGTCTGTTTTATTGGCCATTTAATTCTAGCATCTACCATAGTGCCTTACATATATTAGTCATTCAGTAAATATTTGTTGTATAAATGAAGATAGGAATAAGGAAATATTCATGTGTTGCAGCAATAAGGTCTTTAGCTGAAATCATATACACTCATTCTTCTTGAGGTTTGATGTTTGCAAAATAAGCTCTAATTATTTTCATTCTATAACATTGCTATTTATTAAAAACAGAAAAATTGTTTTTTGAGTGATCACAGACAAAAATCACTGTATTTTTATATTTACAACAAGATGTAGGTTTTTTTTTTACAAAGAATAATAGCAGTAATATAACTGATACAGGAAAATCATGACGTTGAAAACTAGTTGATTTCTTGCTTTCAGTTGTCATTCAATGTCAGCAATTTACTGTTCGTACTATACTTCTTTCCCACAAGTCTGCTTGATTGCTCAAGTTCAGTCTACTTCCAAATATATGCAAAAAAAACTGGCCAACTGATCAAAATTAAACTGTAATGTAGAATGGTCTATGACTATCAGCCCTTAAAAGAATGCCCTTACTCCCAAGATTAACTCTCATGAAATCACAGAACCTAGATTGTAGAACACAAAAAAATTACAGAAGACATAAAGATCATAACCTTTACTAAAATGTGTTGCAATTTCAGCCATAATAGTTGCTAAGTACACTGAAGACATGTGAAAACATCAACCACAGATACTCACAATTGGAGTCAAAAGCCCACAACCTTGAGAAACTTTCAGTCTTACTTGGAATGTAACTTTAGTCAACAGAATTGTGGAAAAACGGAGGGTTGTGAGAGAACTCCAAGTGGTGCAGAAGAAGGAAAAACAGCTAATTGTCTGAGAGACTATAGAGTTAAAGCATTGTAATTGCATGAATGTCCCCATAAAAATTAAGGTATCTTTGAAGTTGGTAAGAATTAAAAGGCATGAAAATATTCAGGGTTAAAAAAATAAGACTCATATCCTTTATTATTGAGTGATTAAATAACTTCATTTCCTCAAAGCCATAAAAACAAGCATAAACTCACCAATTCGCTGTCTGGAAATTATTGCCGTGGATGTGTACAAAGCTTTTGCTATAGAAATCTTGTAGCATTTCTACAAAAGCAAAACAAAACAAATTAACAAAGGAACAAACAATAGTTACAGCTTAATGACCAATAGTGGTTATTTCTGAGTGGTGGATGTTTAGATTTTAATAAATTTTATTTTTATTTTCTAATTTAATATATCAACTTTATGCATCACCTTATGTTTATAGCACCCAAAATGACATAAACCAGTCTCAGTGTTTTGTGAGATAGCCTTTTAAGCTAGAAAATATTGTAGTAATTTCCAACCTAGCAGAAAGTTTAACCAGATGTAAATTTAATTATTATTTTGTTGAAAAAGTTATGACAATAATTTTTATTTTCTAACTCTTATATAAAAGTATATTTCTGTAATCTCATACGTTAGTTCAAAGGGATGGTTATCAAGGACCTAACAAGGGACTGTCCTATATTAAGGAGATTTTCATTGATGAACAAGAAAGAGACAGTCCTTGCCCGCATAAGTTTATGTTCTAACAACTTTTTAATACTTTAACAGTTTTACAAGTGATGGGAAACACAGCATCTGAAAATGAAGGCCCAAACTACACCTGTTTATAGTAGTCTCCAAATCACTAGTAAATTAAAAATATAATAATATGCAGAATGTAACTTGAAAAACAGTGTCTCATTATAGCTTTTACAGGTAAACAAGTACATAAATATTTTTATTGTTCACTACATGAAGGACTTAGGTTTGAAAATCAAAGTCTTCTAGGAAAAGCTATCCCTTCCTTCCTTCCTGCCTTCCACAAAATGTATTGCATACCAAATGTGTCAGTTACCGAGCAACGTATCATGCTAAATAAATGTTTATAACAGCATTATTCATAGTAGCCAGTCGTGGAAATTATCCAAATGTCGTAAGATGCTGCCCAGATAAACAAATGTGGCATATCAGTAGAGTAGAAGAGCACCTCAACCATAAAAGGGAGCAGGCTGCTGTGCTTGCTACAGCGGGGATGGATCTCAAAAATCAAGCGAACAAAAACATTTCTTTCATGAGAAAAGAGATGCAAAAGACAGTAAGTTGCTTGATTTTAGTAATATGCAATGTCTAGAAAAAGCAAATCTGTGGTCAGAAAGCAGATTAAAGAGGGATTAACTGCACACGGGTACAATGTTTTGCAGTGAAAGTGCTCTAACAGGAGTTTAGTGCTGGTTGCTTAATTTGATAGATTTATTAAAAATCACAAATTATAAAAATCATGATTATAAAAATTATGAATTTCTATACCATAAAATGTATAATGGGTACATTTTATGGTATGGAAATGATCCCTCAATGAAACTGTAGAGAAAAACTCGCTTTGTCGTTTAACTTCTACAAATTCCAGAACTGAATTTCATCAGGTCAGTTCATATTTACGCGCATTCCTGAGATAATTCCTGTGGCCACCGGGAAAAGATAAGCTGATCAGCCATGTCGGGTCATGTGCCAAACTAAACCTCTGGTCAGTCTCTCTCGATGAATAGGAAAATCATCGGGGAGTGGGATTGTTTCACCAAAGGGAGCTACCTGGAGGAGAGTAAATGCCAGACAGACAGAGAACCAGCAGTGGTGCGAAGGGAAGAGAAAGGACCAATGGGCCACCTCCAACCAGGGGAGGGTGAAGTTCGATTTTCATTGAAGCAAGTACTTCCTTTTGTCAGGTTAACAGGCCAACGCCGTAGTGGCCCGTAGATCAACAGCAGAACCAAAGAGAAGTAGGGATGTCATCAGTGGGTGTGAAATCTTTGCGTCAGGTGTCCCAAGAAGATGAGGATACCTGGATTTCCCATCACTGCTGGTGTTGGGGTGCATGCATGGCTCAGTTGTTCACAGGTTGGGCATCTGTAGCTCTACTGTAATCTGCCCTACAACCATCTGTGGAGAAGTTTCTTCCTTCTTAAGTTAAAATAAAGATTAGTCTCCAACACTGAAGGAAGGCAGAGAAAATGTGCCATTAGATTTTATGCTTGCTTCTGTCAGCGTAATTGAACCTTGTTCTCCTTAAAGGTAGCTGAAAAAACTCCCAGCACTCCAACATGTCCTTGACAAAGAACCTCATTAGATGTGTTTTTTTCAGGGCAAAGTTGAAAATCTCTGGATTGGAGGATCGTGTCTGTGTTCTCTCTCTCCCCTGTTCTGACTCTGTTATGGCACTCAGCCTGTCACCTAATGTATCTGTGCTCCAGTTACCTACTCGTGAAATTATGAATAGCAAGATCTAGTCTCCCCGCTTTAGAAGAAGTTAAAAGCTATATGAAATCATTCAGTACATAACAAAGCTCTTTAGAAACCAAAGTTAAATTTTTATTTAGCTTGGAAAGAAATCAATAAGTAAATTTATTTTCTCTTGAAAGTATACAGTAACTTCTAAATATGTATCACACTACTGCTAAAACAACCTCTAATATATACTATAGAAATCCTGCTCAAAAAAAGCCAAGTATTTTGCTATAGAATGAGATAAAGGAAAACTTCTTGCATTGATGTGGAGGTTTATTTATAACCTCGCTGTCAAACCAGATTTCTTAAAGTTTTTATTTTAGACTACTAAAGTTTTTATTTTAAAAATATCACAAAAATATGACAGAGTTCCCATATACCTCTCACCCAGTTCCCCTTGCTAACGTCTTACATTAGTACCGTACATTGGCCGTAAACAACCAGTACTGGCTCACAGTTTTTCATGGAAGTCCTTACTTTATTCAGATTTCTTAGTTTT
This sequence comes from Lyroderma lyra, assembly GCA_004026885.1. Classification (NCBI taxonomy): domain Eukaryota; kingdom Metazoa; phylum Chordata; class Mammalia; order Chiroptera; family Megadermatidae; genus Lyroderma; species Lyroderma lyra. The sequence goes on from PVJL010004018.1 coordinate 36,357, forward strand.
TATCTGATATCCCTTTTCTGTTTCAGGATCCCATCCAGGTTTCCATATTACATTGAGTGATCCCGTGTTCATGTTTTTGATGACTTTGGCACCACTTGTCAGGCATTATATAGAATGTCCGTCAGTTGGGATTTGCGTCTTGTTTTTCTCATGATAACATTGGGGTTATGAGTTTGGGAAAGGAAACCACAAACTAACATGCCATCCTCATCATATCATTTCAAGTGTACATACTATCAACATGGCTTATCACACTGTTTATGCCAGTCATGATAAGCGGCTGAGGTAGTGTTTGTTAGCTGTGTCCACTGTGTACGCTTGTGCCCCTCCCCCTTTCCGTGGTGTGTTCTTTGGGACTGAGTCACTATGTTAGCTTGTGCTTAAGGCATGGGAATTACACTCCATCTCCTTAAGGGTAAAGTAACTTTATAAATGATTTGGAATTTTTTGGCATAGATTTGTCTCTTATCCATCATGTATTTATTTATTCAATTATTTTTATCAGTATTAAATCTGAATATTTATTTTATTCTTTGAGCTAGAATACAATAATGTTTTACTTTATTGCTCTAATTGTTCTAGCTTTGGTCATTTGGAACTGCTTTCAGTGAATCTTGTGTCTCTTAGACAAATCTCCATCATTGTAGAGTTGGTTGGTTTTGAAAAATGCCTCTTTCTAGCACTGTAAGGGGCTCCATGCTCATCACAGTGTCCTGCTGTGGTCCTGGGACCAACCATTTCTCTAAGGAGCCCTGGTTCTTTTCGTTGGAGAATAGCATTAAATGCCGACTCGAATGCTACATATACTCATCACTGCTGTGAGTTCTTGCTTTTTGTCCCTCTCAGCTGACAAAGCAAAGAAATGGATGTGTGTTTACTCTTCCATGAATATACACATCTCTCAAAATATTTCTGTATGTAACCAGCTATGTTTATATTGAACAAAACGCGAGTTCATGCTGGTGTCTACAGCTTTAATTCATTACCATGTGGATCAGTACAGTCCCCTGCCTTTGCTTAGATATAACTTCCCATGCTGACAGTGAGAAATCTGAATCCTGTTGTTGGCTGTACATTTATTTAGTTGCTCATTCCCTGTGTAGATGTGTCTTTACTAGGATCCCTGACTTCCTAAGGGATTTTTTAAAATTTTGCATTGTTTCACTCTTTATGCTGTTAGTTACATGGGTTCTGATAGATTTTTTAAAAAAAATAAACCTTCTAATCATTATTAATAAGTACAAAAGTAATTGTCCCATAAATTCAGGAGTATTACAGTATCTTTGATCTTCCTTATTTCTGGTGCTCAACGTTTAGCTCTCCTTGATATTTCTTATCCCAGCTGTACATGACTGATACCTTAGGAGAGAACATAAGAAGTTCAGTGGTCAAGAAATATAACGATCAGGAGATTTCAGCTTTCCTCTTTGACTAAGGAATTGGTCTAAATGAAATAAAGTTAATTAATGTAATAAATTGGGCAGCCAAAGAGTAAGAGAGAGTTAAGGAGGCATCTGGAGAAGCAGAGGGACACTGAGAGTCCGGACTGAAAGGCCGTCTGTTTAGTACTTTGTAGAGGATATACTTCTAGATTTAACTAAGGCTAAAGCTTATGAAGTTAGGATGGACCAAGCCTAAAGCAAACTCACTTTACCAAATGAAGTTCATTTTGTTTTCTCTCTTATCAGAATTTTAAACATAAATAAGATTAAGCTTCTGTTGTCCCCCAGGTAGCTCAACATTAGACAGGATGCCGAGGATACATGAGGGCTGTCCAGAAAGTATACAGCCATGTGATATGGAAAATAGAGGCATTTATGACTGGAATTTTTCCAGTCAACTCTGGTGTAAATTCTAAATCTAGTTCTGCTTATAATGTGCTGGGTAATTTCTTCTTTCCTCATTTATATGGGAGAATTATAGAATGCATGCCTTTAAAGCACTTCTCTTAAGTAGATAGGTTCATCTTTAGATAGTAATACTTGAGTGAATCTGAAAAAAACAAGAATCTTGAAATAGAGGCTTATAGGAATGATTAAACTATCAATTTAAATTTCTTTGTCACAAATTTTTGCTGTATATCTAATCATCATGTGACATTACAAAAGGTAAAATTCCATGGAGAGGTAAACATTATAAAATGTCCCTCAATTAAATCATCCAAAGCAAGCAAACCACACTTACCGAAGTAACATGTTTTTCTATGGGAAAGCCCTGAGTAAACTCTAAAAGCAGCAAGTTGGCTTAAGTACTAAAATAATTCAGTTATTGGAAAAACTTAAATTACGATAAACCTAACGACAAATTTCAAGTTTGAGTGAGAGCGAAATGAGAAAGAGGGAAACGAGAGGAGGCAAAAAAAAAAAAATGTGAGTCATTTTGTAAATGAGTTTTTACCAATGCAGTGTTAATAAGCCATAATCTGTGCTCAACAGAAAACTATTTTGAAGTTAAAATTTGTTTACTTTAGTCATACTTTGTAATTATGGTACTACCAATAATTTATTGAGCACTTACTATGAGTCAGGCATTGTGTGAATCGCTCTCTAGACATTACTTCATTAAGTCCTCACATGGATCTTGTGAGGCTAATATAATTATCTTGAGGTAGGCACCAGGGCTTAAAAAGGTTCCATGGTTGAGGTTCACAACCACACATATAGAAAATTCAGATTGAGTATTTAAACCAAAGTTTTACTACTAAACTCATGTCTGAATGCCATATGCATAGCAGCTTACTTTAAACTTGAGAAAAAAAATAACGTCAGTTTCCTAGGCTTCATAGATTTGTTTACGCACTCCACGAGAAAGATACACTTTCCAAAGAATCAGAAAGCAGAGGTATTATCAGCACGTCCTTGGAAGTTTCAGGGTAACCTGAAGGACACGTGCCCCAGGAAGAGAGTGGCGCATGTTGAGCCTGTGTCCATGGCGGACATTGGTACATATGGGTCACGTGCATACGCAGGGGTGCGTGCGGGCGTTTGGTGTGTGCCCGCTGATGTTGGTGAGTACTTATCCTCATCATCAATGGGAATCAAAATCTTTCTGGAAAATTTCCCAGAATATAACTTGTAGAAAAGATTTCAGAATCATGTTATATCCTATAGTATATTGGTCATATAAATGGTAAAGCATGTGAAGAGGCACAGATGGTTTGAGAATACTTTTGTTCACATGGAAGGTTTGGACAGCCATGTACATATAAAAAGAACGGCATGGCACTGTGTACACTAGTGATACTTCTTATGGTATAGAATGTGGGGCTATCTGCATTCCAAACTACAGTCACCTGTAACATTTTAGACTGTTTTTGTCCTGTTAAGAGCTATTATACATAACATTTTTATATAATATTAGCATATTCTCTTAGTTTGAAGGAATTCAATATGAAATAAAAATACATTTATCATGTATTTCTCTGTGTTAAAATCACTATACTTCAATTTATATTGTATTAAGCATAGTAAATTAACAGCAGCTGTTTGCAGTGACCTTTCATAATCCATGGAGGGACAGACAGAATTGGAATACTTCCTTGGCTTTGTCTCCGTTCAGTACTATGAGACCTCCTAGTACTCTAATACTCCACAAATGTTTGAATTTCCTCACATCGTTTCACACATGGCTGCAGATGGTATTAACGATTCCTTTTCACACTCCCTGATGTCTCTTGTTACAGACAAAATGGCGATGATAATATCTAAGCACTGCACATAAATTGTTAATGCGGTGGTGTTAAGACTGACACACCCTGTTCGGCCCCTAATGCTGGCTACTCCAGCTCTCAGCTGCTGTAGCCACATTCACGTAATTCTGCCTTTTGAAGGTGCCTCGGCGCATCTCCAGCAGCCTCCCAGCACTTGTGGCTGTGCTCCCCATGCTGTGTGAATATTTTCATGGAAATTGCTTCTGATCCCCACTCTCTTTCCTCCTCCCATGTGAGTCTGTGGTGACCTGTGTGGGCAGCCCTGAGTTTCCCTCAGAATCACCACAGCCTGTTCCCTTGGGAAGATCTCTGCCCGTTAAGGCTCCCCTGTCCCTCTAGCTCCCTTCAACTCACAGCTTGTTCTGCGGACTTTCTTTTTTTTTTTTAATTCATTTTTATTGTTAGACTTATTGGGGTGACATCTGTTAGCAAGGATTACATAGGTTTCAGGCATATAATTACAGTGCATTGTCAACTTGTTGTATAATAAGTTCACCACCTAATGTGACCTCTCTTTCCATCACCTTATATTTAGCTTCCCCCCCTCCTCTCCCACCCCCTCCCCTTTCTCCCCTCCCTAACCCACTCGTCCCCAAATAAACATTAAACTATTGATTGTGTCCATGGGTTATTTGTTTCTTCATTTCTTTTTTTCTTTGCTTTCAGTTTTATATTCCGCATATGAGTGAAGTCATACAGTTCTTTGTTTTTCGGTCTGGCTTATTTCACTAAGCATGATGATCTCTAGGTCCATCCATATTGTCGCAAATGGCAATATTTCATCTTTTCTTATAGCTGAGTAATATTCCATTGTGTATATGTACCACAGCTC
>PVJL010004018.1:40997-141023 GCA_004026885.1 Lyroderma lyra
CCACTGTGAACAGCGCTGCGATGAACATTGGGGTACATAAGTCTTTGCGGACAAAGGTTTTCAAGTCTTTTGGGTAGATCCCCAGAAGGGGGATTGCTGGGTCAAATGGTAACTCCATTCCCAATTTTCTGAGGAACCTCCACACTGCCTTCCACAGTGGTTGTACCAGTTTGCACTCCCACCAGCAGTGTACCAGAGTCCCTTTTTCCCCACCTCCTCTCCAGCACTTGTTATTCCTCGTCTTGTTGATAAAAGCCATTCTCACAGGGGTGAGGTGGTATCTCCTTGTGGTTTTGATTTGCATTTCCCTGATAGCTAATGAGGATGAGCATTTTTTCATATGTCTGCTGGCCATTTGTATTTCTTCGTGGGAGAAGTGTCTGTTTAGTTCCTCTGCCCACTTTTTAATTGGGTTGTTTGTTTTTTTGTTGTTAAGTCTTATTAGTTCTTTATATATTTTAGATATTAGACCCTTATCTGATGTGTTATTTGCACATATTTTCTCCCATTCAGTTGGCTGTCTCTTTGCCTTGTTGATGGTTTCTTTTGCTGTGCAGAAGCTTTTTAGTTTGATATAGTCCCATTCGTTTATTTTTGCTTTTAGTTCCCTTGCCTTTGAGGACAGGTTCATGAAGTCTTCCTTGAGTCCTAGGTCTGTAAGTTTAGACCAATGTCTTCTTCTATACAGTTTATTGTTGCAGGTCTGATATGAAGGTCTTTAATCCATTTTGAGTTAATTTTTGTATATGGAGAGAGTTCACAGCTCAGGTTCATTCTTTTGCATATGTTTTTCCAGTTTTCCCAGCACCACCTACTAAAGAGGCTGTCTCTTCCCTATTGTATATATTTTGCTCCTTTATCGAAAATTATTTGTCCATAAATTTGTGGGTTTATTTCTGGGTTTTCAGTTCTATTCCATTGGTCTCTATTTCTGTTCTTCTGCCAGTACCAAGCTGTTTTGACTATTGATGTTTTGTAATATAAATTGAAGTCAGGAAGTGTAATGCCACCAGCCTTATTCTTTTTATGTAGTATTGCTTTGGCAATTCGAGGTCTTTTATGGTTCCATATAAATCTAATAATTTTTTATCTATTTCACGAAAGTATGATTGTGGGATTTTGATGGGTATTGCATTAAATCTCTAGATTGTTTTGGGCAGAATGGCCATTTTAACAATGGTAAGTCTTCCTATCCATGAACAGGGGATATTTTTCCACCTCTTAAAGTCTGTTCCAATTTCTTTCAAAAGTGTCTTATAGTTTTCTGTGTATAAGTCTGTCACATTCTTTGTTAAGTTAATTCCCAGGTATTTCATTCTTTTTGTTGTGATAGCAAAAGGAATTGACTCCCTCATTTCTTTTTCTGAGGATTCATTGTTTGTATAAAGGAATGCTATTGGTTCTTGTACATTGATTTTGTATTCTGCGACTTTACTATATTCATTAATTGTTTCTAATAGTTTCCTGGTGGAATCTTTGGAATTTTTTATATAAAGGATCATGTCATCCGCAAATAGTGACAATTTGATCTCTTCTTTCCCAATTTGGATACCTTTGATTCCTTTCTCTTGCCTGATTGCTGTGGCTAGAACTTCCAGTACTATATTAAATAACAGTGGTGACAGGGGGCATCCCTGTCTTGTTCCTGATTTTAGGGGAATAGGTTTCAGCTTTTCCCCATTCAGCATGATGTTAGCCAAGGGTCTGTCATATATGGCCTTTATTATGTTGAGATACTTTCCTTCTATACCTATTTTATTCAGTGTTTTGATCATAAGTGGATGTTGTACCTTGTTGAAAGCTTTTTCTGCATCAATTGAAATGACCATATGGTCTTTATCTTTGATTTTGTTTATGTGTTGTATCACATTGATTGATTTTTTTATGTTGAACCATCCTTGTGCTCCCGGGATGAATCCCACTTGATCATGATGTATGATCTTTTTGATGCTTGTTGTATTCTGTTTGCTAATATTTTGTTCAGCGTTTTTGCATCTGTGTTCATCAGAGATATTGGTCTATAGTTTTCTTTCTTTGTGTTGTCTTTGACAGGCTTTGGTATTAGGGTAATGTTGGCCTCATAGAACGAGTTAGGAAGTATGGCTTCCTCTTCAATTTTTTGGAAGAGTCTGAAGAAGACAGGTATTAATTCTTCTTTGAATGCTTGGTAGAACTCGTTGGTGAAACAATCTGGTCCAGGGCTTTTGCCTTTAGGGAGATTATGGATAGTCATTTTAATCTTGTTGCTATTGATTGGTCTATTTAGATTATCCAGTTCTTCTTGGTTCAGTCTTGGTAGACTATAAGTTTCTAGAAACTTGTCCATTTCTTCTAGGTTGTTAAATTTCGTGGCATAAACTCCTTCATAATATTTTCTTATAATCCTTCGTATTTCTGTGGTATCAGTGGTAATTTCTCCCCTTTCATTTCTAATTTTGGATATTTGTGTCCTTTCCTTTTGTCCTTTGATTAGTCTCACCAGGGGTTTGTCAATTTTGTTGACTTTCTCAAAGAACCAGGTCTTCGTTATGTTAATTTTTTCTGTTGTCCTTCTGTTCTCTAATTGGTTTAGCTCTGCTTTAATTTTTATTATTTCTTTCCTTCTGCTGACTTTGGGTTTTGTCTGCTCTTCTTTTTCTAGTTCTTTAAGATGGGATGCTAAGATGTTTGCTTGTGATTTTGCTTGTTTCTTAAGATAGGCCTGTAATGATATAAATTTCCCTCTTATTACCGCTTTCACTGTGTCCCAATAATTCTGATACGTTGTATTTTCATTGTCATTAGTTTCTATATATTTTTTTAATCTCATCTTTTATTTGTTCTTTTATCCAGTCCTTTTAAAATAAGCTGTTGTTTAATCTCCATGTATGTGTGTTTCTTTCTGCTTTCCTTTTACAGTTGATATCCAATTTCAAAGCCTTGTGGTCTGAGAATACACTTGGTATGATTTTGATCTTCTTGAATTTGCTGAGGCTACTTTTGTGTCCCAGCATGTGGTCTATCCTTGAGAATGTTCCATGCGCACTAGAAAAGAAGGTGTAGTCTCTTTTTGCTGGATGAAGTGTCCTGTAAATGTCAATGATGTCCAATTGCTGTCATGTGTCATTTAGAGCTGTTATTTCCTTATTTATTTTCTGTTTGGATGATCTGTCCATGGCTGTTAGCGGGGTGTTTAAGTCCCCCACTATGATTGTGTATTCATCAGTTTCTCCTTTCAAGTCTGTTAGTAGTTTCTTTGTATATTTTGGTCCATCCTGGTTGGGAACATATATGTTGATTAGTGTCAACTCTTCTTGTTGTTGCATTGTGCCTTTTATCATTATATAATTACCATCTTTGTCTTTTACTATCTTTTTTAACTTGACGTTTATTTCATCAGATATCAGTATGGCCATTCCTGCTTTTCTCTGGTTACCATTTGCTTGGAGTATTGTATCCCATCCTTTCACTCTGAGTCTGTGTTCGTCCTTACGGCTGAGGTGTGTTTCTTGGAGACAGCATATAGATGGGTTCTGTGTTTTTAATCCAGTCTGCTACTCTGTGTCTTTTTATTGGTGAGTTCAGTCCATTAACATTTAGAGTGATGATGAATATGTGAGGATTTCCTGTGGCCATTACTTATTTCTTTCTTTGTTTTTGTTTGTTTGTTTGTTTGTTTTTGTTTCTTTCTTGTTGCCCTAACTTTGTTCCATTTTTCCTGATGTTTTGTTTCAGATCGAGGAGCCTCCTTAAGTATTTCTTGGAGTGCTGGCCTCGTGCTGGAAAATTCCCTTCTGTGTGTCTAGAAGGTTTTTATTCCACCTTCATATCTGAAAGATAATTTTGCTGGATAATTATTCTTGGCTGGAAGTTTCTCTCTTTTAAATTTTTGAATATTGAATTCCACTCTCTCCTGGCTTGTAGAGTTTCTGCTGAGAAATCTGATGTCAGCCTGATGGGTTTTCCTCTAAAGGTTATTGTTCTTTTTTCCCTGGCTGCCTTGAGAATTGTCTCTTTGTCTTTAGTTTTGGACATCTTTAGTACCATGTGTCTTGGAGAAGATCTGTTAGGGTCCAGGTATCTAGGGGACCTGTTTTCTTTTTGCACTTGGGGTTCCAGATCTTTCCATAGGTTTGGAAAGTTCTCATCTACGATTTGTTTGAGTATGCTCTCTGTGGATTGCTGTCGGATGGAGTCGGATAGTCTTGCAGAGTTCTTTCAATCCTTTTGGTTCTATATTCCCTCTCTTCCTCTATCTGAGCTGTTTCCATGTTCTGGTCTTCAATATCACTAGTTCTTTCCTTCATCTGGTTGGTCCTGTTTCCTATGGCAGTTATTTCATTTCTCACTTCTTTTATCGTATTATTTATTTCTCGCATTTCCATCTCAATCTTCCTTATGTTTTGAATTTCTTTGTTAAATTGCTCTTTTTGTTTATGGAGTTCCTGTTTTATGTCATTCACATCCTTTTTTATGTTATTTGTCTCAGCTATGGTGTTCTGCCAGTATGATTTCATTTCTCTCACAGCCTTTAGAATGGCTGCTTTAAATTCTGTCACTTAAATCAGACCCTTTCAGGTCTAAGAAGCTGTCTTCTCCATAAATTTCAAGTTCTTTCTGAGGAGTTTTAGTTTTTAAGGAATTCATCCTGTCCACTGGGTTCTTCCTCTTTGACATGAGGGCTTTATGTTCAGTGCCCAGATTATTGCTTTTGTGGTGTCTTGTTGTAGGGCAGACACTAGGTGGCACTGGGGGTCAAGTTTTGGGAGAGAGGGGGTTTGTTTATTTCTTGTTTCTGATCTCCTCCTGTGTTTGGAGGCTATGCACATACATCCTGGTGAGAGACCAATAAAAGGCGCTCCAAGGGCGGTTCTTCCTTCTGCTCTTTGCTGAGGAAGCTGGTCCGAGGCTTGGGGGAATGCTTTCAGATCTGCCTTTCTTCCCCACCCTGATTCAGCATCTGGCTGTCTACGGGCTCACACTCCTTTCAGAACTGTAGGGTGCACAAGGAAGTGCATGCTCCATAAGTCCAAAGCTGTGAGCCTGGCCCGAGTCAGCAGGGTCGCCTTTGTACCAGGCTGGGAACAGGAACTGCAGCCCTGTGTAGGTCTCCAGGGGGCCTACAGCTGGGTTGTTGTGTTTGTAGTTCAGAGTCCTTGCTCAACCCTTCTACCACTCAAAAGTTCCAGAGGCTGGCTCCCAAACTTTGTCCCCAACATGCAGCTCCAAAGCCTAGCTCCCCTGTGGTCTCTCCCCTCCCATGCACTGCGCTGCTCCGAATAGTCAGCAGCGATTGTGTTCTGTTGCAGTCCGTCTCTGCTCCCTTCCCTCTCCCCCACTCGCCCCCTTTTCTCCAACCTTCACATGTTTACTTTGAGATTTGTGGATTTCTCAACAGCCATTTTGTCACTCAGGGTCCTCTTTCTTGGCTCCTGGGCGGCCGTTCAATTGTGTTTTCTGGGAGAGGCTTTAGGGACCTCCTCTCCAGTCGCCATCTTGCTGTCTTCCCCCTTCTGCGGACTTTCCATGCAAACGTGACCCTTCCCCAGCACATCAGAGGAATACCACTTGTGCCATAGCTAAAACATCACCATAGTGCAGAAGCAGCCGGCCTCCTGACTGGGCTGCAACATTGTTTTCTTCCTGCCTTTGGACTGGGACTCCACCCTCAACACCCTGTGTCTCCATCTCGCCCATTGCAGGCCTTGGGAGTCAGGTACTTCTAATACATCCATACACCCACATTTACATGCATACCTCATACATACAGACACAAATAAATAAATAGCATACATATAAAAAGAGCATATATATAGAGTATACATGCAAAGAGAATATATATAGAGAGAATTAATCATAAAAATAATAATTAAAAAAGACTGAGAATACTCAGTGAAATTACAGTTGTTAATTTGCTAAAGTATGTCTATTCAGATGCTATAAAAAACACCTGAAACTTGAAGGAAAGACCAGAGAGCGTCCCACAAACGCATGAGACTTGTCCACATTACACACAGACTTCTGAGTTATCTTTTCCTCGACTGCCTCTCCGCTATGGCCTGACAGTTGAGGACCGTCATGCATTTGGAGGAGGGCTCTGTGACCTTCGGGGATCTTAGAGCAGGTACTGCAGTGCATGCGGGTCTTAGATGCAGCAGGCAGTAGGTCTGAGTGCGTTTTGTCAGACTATCTGCTGGTAAGCATGAATGCTTGAACTTGGACTTACAGGTCACTTGTCACACCTCCTTTTGCACATTCAAATAACTAGACAATGAATAGAATCTAGTTAGTACTTTTCTGCTCTGATAAGCCAACTTTGTATTTACTCCTTTGTTTCTCTTTCCTTGAGGTTCACTTTAATGCCGGTGTCAGGAAATCCAGTAAAGTGAGGGTATCTAAGAAGGAGTGATTTTTTTTGTTTCCTAATTAAACAGACATTGTTCAGGATAAGCTCTCTACTGTTGGTGGGAAAATGTAGACTGGAAAAAGAAGAACAGATATCAAAAGAAAGGCAGTACTTCCTAAAATGTTGGCCTGGAGTCCTTGACTTTAAACTTGTAATACTCGCAGTATCTTCATTCCCCCTTCACTACTTACTGAGGTATTTTAAACTGCTTTAATATGTATCATTTCCATCTAAAATAGTGTCATAGTTTGAGTTACATTTGCTTAAAGTCTATTTTATGTCATTCCAAAAATATGTACTTTGCACATGCACTGTAAGTGATTTCGAAAATGCTGACTTCTTCTGTGTCATTCTGGGCTTTAAATTCTATTTCATGAGTGCTTACTTTTAATGTTCTCCCCTTTCCCCTCAGATCCACATGGCTAAGCTCATTGCTGAATATAATTCCCCTTATTGGTGTAAATTCCCAGTTCATCTATCTACCATTGTGTTACTCTCTCTTCCTTCCTCTCTGAGGCCTTGCGTACTTCCACCTCTTCTACCAGACTCTTCTTTTGACTTCCTTCCCCAAATTTCAAGGCAACATATTACCCACCGGTGAAATTGTACCCTTAATACTGAACCTGAGAACACATGTGTAGATGAAATAGCACATTATACAGAGCTCACACAAATATAATGGACAGTATCAAAAAGCATGAAATTGCAAACAGGGCTTGGGAAATTACCTTGAAAATATGTTGGGTTTACGTAGAACTTTTTCTATTTGAGTACACATGATAAATAAAATTCTAAATGGGGAAATACAGACGGGCTGTCCGGAGAGTCGCCAGCCATGTAATAGGAAAAAATAGGGGCATTTATGGCTGGATTTTTTTTGGACGGCCCTCGTATAGCTATTGTTTTTAGTTAAAAAATAAAATAAAAGGCTTATGTAATGGTCTGCAGTTTTCTAAGAACAGAAAACATCATCTCTGGAGAAGAAATCACTCTAGGGTTTTATTCTTAGTACTATTTTTATGGAGAAATGTCTTTGTCCTCTTGAATGCAAATACAACTCGTATTCTATCTCAAATAAGAGATGGAAATACAAATTGGCAGTTACAAAATAGTCACAGGGAGGTAAAGTACAAAATAGAGAATATAGTCAATAGTGTTTCAACAACTATACATAGAGTTAGGTGGGTAGTAGACTAATTGGGGAGATCATTGCATAAATTATATAAATGTCTAACTACTGTGTTGTATACCTGAAACTAATATAAATGTCAACTGTAACTGAAAAAAAATTAAAAAACTAATGAAGTAAAATGTGATGTAGAAACAAGTGTTATGTATAAAACATGATTTAGATAATTCATTAAGTGCTTGATCCCCACCAACAGTTCGACTTTATTCTACATATTCCCCACTTGTATTTTCTGTATGTACCACTGGCTTTGATTTTATTTTCCTGGAATTTCATCAGCAGTAGTTCTGTGCTACGTACAGGGTAGCCAAATCTCCTTTGCCGAGAACCAAGTCCTTTCCGGCTCTGAACTCTCTTCCTGGCCATGATTATTTTTCCATTCCTCTGCGCCATTTTCCAGGTATGCCTTGCTCCTCTCAGCCTCCCCACCTGCGATCATTTCACTTGTCCCTTTCACTTCTGTCAATGCACATAACCTCCTTTATTTAGACTTGAGCCTGTATTTGTCTCCATAACAAAACTTCTCTTACCATGGTGCCTTTATTATTCTCCTTAGAATTGTGACAGAGTTTATTCACTCACTTATGGATAACTAGCATTTTTGGTATTCCAAAATAACATACTATATTTCATTGCACATTATAGGTATTCCTAAGTATTTCTTATATGCTTAATTAATTCTCAATATACATTCTTGCTGAGAGTCCGTGGAACTATTACATTCATCTGAACTGAATGTATGTATTGATGTACAGTATGGGTTCTCTATATTCTAGTTCTAGATGAACTTAAAACAACCATAATTATTTTTGTACTTATTATGTTGAGGAAAGACTTAAGGTTTGTAGAATTGAGTTCATGTTCATTTTAGGTCCACAATCTCATTGCAAAATGTTTAGAAAACCAGTATGAGAGTTTTAGTTACATATTTTGATAATGTAATGTGTAAATTCCTTATAAGAACTGAATCTATAAGACTCCTTTTTCATATATGAGATAAATTTTTTTTAATGAGAAGTTATTTTAAACGTGAAGAAGACATGAGAACTTAATATTAGCATGTCCTTCATTGTTAATTATGTAGATTTTGATGGGAAACACTGAGTATACAGTATGTGTAAGTATAATGTTGCAATAAATAACTGTGGAGGCACCATTCACATGGAGTATGATGAATAGCTAGTACAACAATATACAGCATTCCTATATACACCACACCTCAGTACAGAATCTGTCAACAATTCATTTTTTAAAGTTAATGCAAGATTACCTAATTAATGCACTAAAACCTGATACAAAATAAATGTTTTATTTATACATTTATGAAGAATTTGTTAGGTCAAATAAAATAACATGAAACATTTGGGAGAAAATGTTATTTATCTAAAAAATTTACACATAAACGTTTATAGAGTGATATATTAAAAGCTAGAACATTCTTAACCTTTTTAAAAAATAGTTCTGAATAGTTAAAAGCTATTTTTTCATCTTATGAAGAAAATGTTTACATGTATTTCCATTCCATTGAATTTAAACTAATTAATCTAATATAACTGATACTTAGTATGTGCTAAGTACTTTAACATATTTTCATTGAGGGTAACAGAATAAAGGATATTAATCTTAGAGATACAGAGTGATCAGATACAAACATTTCTAGCCTTTAAGAAGTATCTCTCAGGTCTTATCCCAGTTAATATGTACCCAAGCTCTCACTGCTCACATCCCCCCAGCAGAGATACCTATTCCAACCCTATTACCATCAAATTATTTACTATGTTGTTAAATAAAATTATCAAGTATGTACAGAAAATAGACTTTTGTGCCTGATTTCTTCACAAAACATATAGCTGTGAGATTCATCCTTGTGGTCACTTACATAATTCATTCTTTGTTATTTCTGTGTAATATTCATACACACACACACACACACACACACACACGTAATTCTGATTTTTTTTTTTGTTTTGGAAGTGAATATGAAATTAGAACTGCCAGAAAAAGAATATAAGCATCAAAATGATATACTCTTTCAACCACACTAAGAATAAATATGGTGTGTAACTCATTTTTCAGTTCACTGAGCAAAATTTTACATCTTTTAAAACTCTAGACTTGAGTGTGTGTGTGTGTGTGTGTGTGTTTTGGTGACTTAGGAAGTAAAAGCCTAATGAAAATAAAATCAGCTATATATTCCATAGTCTCGGGTATTAAGCATGTGGAACGTATTACAGTTGGGTTTAGTAATCTTTGTGGCTTTGCTCCACTACTGGGTGAAATCCTTGCTGTGACTTAATCTGAACTCTACAGCCTGTCTATACTAACACTTCACTAACACACCATCTTTCTTGTGTTATTCTAACTATTTTATTTTACTACATTGTTCATACGAAATTAACATTGCAAAATTACCAATGTTGTGAAAAGAAACAATGAACCTAGCATCCTTTTGCATGCAATTCAAAAACCTTGAAATATTTTTAAGTTTTATCAACAAAACCTCAGAAATCACTTTTTTTCTTTTTTTCTTTTTTTTTTTTTTACTAATTATAATCCAACAGATGGTCCCAACAGTGTGGACAGAAGGTAAATTAGCATTTCATTTCACTAATCAGCCACAGACCAATGGACTTGTTGTGATATGTCAGAAATATAGTTTTGAATAAACTTTAAAAACTGGGATCCTTCATTTTCAACAACAAATATTTATTTAATAAAGTGACTATTTATTGAGGGTCTACTCTGAACTAGGCAACTAGGCAGGGAATTGATGATACAAGCATGAATACACCCCACACTCTTCCTTTAAGGGGCTCATTACCTCACACATTGGTATGATTTCAGCATACACATTGTTGTGGACAAACTTGCGTATGTCAACTTTAAATGATGGCCTATTTTTATTGAAGAAAAGATGATAGAATAGCACTTGCCTCAAGCTTAACTTGTCAATACATGCCACTTGTCAAAGTACAATTATACTAAGAGAATAGAACAAAAGTATACAATAACAGTAGGAAATCATGTTTTTGGTCTTTTCCATTTTTCATAGTTTCAATAGATTAGTTACTTTGTGACTAAAATTTTAGAAAAACAGATAATGCATATGAACAAAACATATTTAATATCATTCTATAATTTTCTATTCATGTTATACATTGGTATGAATTATGTGGGTTACAGGAGTAAAGAAAGTGTTGGTCAGAGTAGAGGTGCATTCCACAGATGAAGAGAAAGAGACAAACTTTTCATTATTAATCAGATGAATCCTTTATTTTCTCTTTTGTGTACTGATCTACCATTATGCAAAGTACCAGGAATTTTTCTTAGAGTCAGAGTATCACAAACTACAACATTAGTAGTTTTGTATTCTTCTCTGAAATATTAAGCAGAAAAACATAGATTATTATATCTTCAGATATAATGTCTCTGTGGATTATAAGATTACGCACACACACTTATTCTCTCTCTCTCTCTCTCTCTCTCTCTCACACACACACACACACACACACACACACACACACACACACACAGCAGACAAGTCACAAGTCACATTGTTTAGCTCTTCTTTCCTCTGTTAGGCATGTAGTGCATTTGGGGAAGAGGCTACATTTGCTCTTTTCATAATTTATTTAATTGCTATCACTATTTATTACATTTGGTTTTGACCCCCAAATAATGCAAATATAAGAATATAATTAACGTCTATAAAATACTTATCAGGGATAACTTGCTGAGCAGAGAAGCTTTCCATTACAGTTGAGAAAAATCAAAACCAGGGACCGTTGTTTGTAATTTGTAGTCATTCTCATCCTCTCTGGGGAAGTTTCTTTGACTTTTTGTGTGGACAAGGTTTCCTCATATTTGATCTCAGGGGACTCATTCTTCCCTAGCCAAGCACTTACACACACTATCGTACTGGCATCTCCTATTTTCTGAATTTCATTGAAGGCTCTAAATGGTACTCCAGCAAAGTACATGGATTCTTTGCACACTGCTGTATCTTTAGTGTTTTGCACGATATTTGACACAAAATATGACTAGAGTATACATTTTAGAAAAAATGTTGAGTAAGACAGATAGTTTTAAAGTTAGCATGATGTTTATAACATGGCTAGGAACGATTTTAACTCCTAAAAACCCTACTTTTTCCAACCACACCTTGACCAACCAAAAATGTGTTAGTAGGCTTTGACAAGGATTCTGAAAGATTTTAAGTGCAGTCAGGGATCGTGAAAATATAATTAATAAATAACGGAATTGGGATTATTACCATAAGTAAATTCCAGTTCCTTGAGTTAGCTTCCTCAACTGTAGTCACTATTAGAAATGGGTTATTGGAGTGCATACAACAGAGTTGTAGTTAAGTACACTCTTTTTCTTTGTATATTATATTCCTAAATGTATTTCCAAAGGATTATAATTAGCTCATATGGAGTTGAAGTGGACATTAGGAGGTAAGCAAAATCATTTCCTATTAAACTCCCCAGGAACTCCCCAACAGTAAGCACTAATTGTTAATAAAACCTAATAACTATAGCTAGTATTTAATATCTACTATGTGTCAAGCACTACATTTGATACTTTCTGGGTGTCACTTCATGTAATTCACACAACCACACCATGAGGAAGTGGAGATTTACCCTGAAATTAGATTTGTGTTCACATTACCAGTTTGTGACTTATCCATATCTCTGTGGTCTTGAGCAAGTTAGTATCAACATTCTTATGTGTTAAAATAGAGCAAATATTGTTTCTCTGTATTTTTAAATTATATATTAATGATTGATGGTAGTTGTATTATATTTGTACATATATATAGCTAGCCATCAGCAGAGATCGGTCTATATTTCTCCATAGCTTGCATATTTAACCAGTTATTTTTCTTTCCTTCCCTCCCTCTCTCCCTTCCTTTGTTCCTTCCTTGATTCCTTTCTTGAGTTATAATTGATATATAACATTATATTAGTTTCAGGTGTACAATGTAATAATTCCATATTTGTATATATTACAGAATGACCACCACAGTAAATCTAGTAACATCCATCACCGTGCATAGTCAACGTATTTGCTAGTTTTTAATATCTTTTATCTCTTCCATTTCATTTTAAATCATTCATGGTAGTTAACTCACCATAAAATAGACCAAACATTCTTTGGTTTGTTTCAGTTTCAATAGCATATTTCTGCTACTTCCCAATCTTGGGAAATCTTACCCATTGCGCGAGCGCCTGGATGTGTGCATGTGTTCTTTGTGTTCATAAAACCGTATCTGCACAGTTGAAAGCACATTCTGTTGTGTTTTAAAGAAAGATATAGTAGAAGATTATAAATGGTCTGCAAACACATGTCCCTTCCTGGGTTATCTAATGAGTAATAACTATTATAAAGACTTTAACGTAGTTGCTCATGGTTCTGGAGTAGTTCAAATTCTACCTCTCATGTCAGACATTTTTTTAAAGAATCGCTTACATGACTTATCATAAATTAAATCCAGGTCTTTACCATTCTCACAGAAATCAATTTAAGTTTTCCCTCTGAAGCCAATTTGCTTATCAAGTTTTTCTCTTTTTAGTTCTGACGTATGTGTTTGCATTGTATTGAACATATCTTCTGAGGAAATTTAGATGTCATCTATAGTATTCAGAATTTTAATTATTTACTCACAAAAACTCAACATGTGGATTTGTCAGATTAGATACTATTCATGAAGAAATTCAAATGCAAAAATAATTTTCAATTTAAATTTTTAAAAAAACAAAAATTAGGTCTCATAACTTAGAATTTGAAACTCTGCAAAAGTTTTATAGATTGCAATTTATGTTTACAAAGAACTGGCCTATGTGAATCCTCTATGTATAATAAGTAATAAAGTTATTGGCTATGATGTTTCTCATATTTGATGAAGCATCTCTTGTGGATGAAACCATATGTCTTTAGTGTACATCATATAGTTCTCTAAATACCTTTTATAAATTATGTTCTGATCCTAAACAGGACCTAACAGAATATTCCAGTCTATGTAAACTGATCATAAAGTAATATGAAGTTCAAACTGATTTAAAAATAAATCATTGGACACACTCTCTTAAAATAAATAACTTACCTGTATATTTAAAAACTATTTAGTAACTTCATTTTAAGATTGTATCATTATCTGTAATTTACCTACAAAATTCCATCATAAAAAATATTAACTTACATAAATTGATTCAAGAAACAATGTAAGTTGGTTTTCTAATAACATTAGGTTGTGCAACTCAGTATATTTTCTATGAGCAGAATGAGGTCCAACATCTTATTAGACTTGTAAATGTAAATTTTAAATGGAAACATTCTTTTGAATATGAGAGCAGTTTATAGCCTTATCCTGGCACAAAGTAACATAATAAACTGCTAGAATTTTAATTTAAAGCAAAGTTTAAAGACGATTGTGGTTTGCCAAGATTATCCTTCATAAAAATTTCCTGAATGTTTATTTGTCAACAACTTATGTAATTATCCTAAATTGCTCTGAAACCAAAAATGAACCCAACACTCTCAAATACTTTATGAAAGCAAGAAACGTATTTCTTTTTTTTTTGGGGGTCATGCTTTAATAGCCCAACCAATAAAGTAAAGGAATCTGAATTAAATAAGGAGTTTGGGAAAGGGTAATGAGGAGAAAGCAAGTCGACATTTTTAGTAAGCACTACTATTCACAAATTTAAATAGACATTATTTTATTTCTAGGTTTTCAAAAACAACTTCTGAGTTTCAAACTAATGGTACTTCTTTGCTTTCAAGATTTTATAACGGATAATTTTATAGTGGGAGAACATGTTACTGACTTTGATATTTATCTTGTAGAAAGATGACGTGTTCGAAACCAGTTTGCAGGTGTATTTTATTACACGTCAGCCAGGGACTGAGGCGAGTGAGGGTGGCTAACCCCATTACCTCCTTTTCTAAGCACAGACTAGACTCAGGAGCACGTACCTTTTTTCTAAGACTCAGGTTTTCCAAGAGTCTGTATCTCTCATAGGTGTGTAGGGGCACACGTGATAGATGTAGGTCGTTGTGGCTTATGATGTTCTGGAAACTTGTATTAGATTTTGGGAGGCTTCAAAGATGCGTCACATACCACACTTCGTGTGCCATACCATCGGGAATGGCGGGATGACGTGTGGAGAAGCTGTAGCATCCGCCAGCGTATGAAATGGGCCCTGTTGGTAAATGGACCGTGTGGCACGTGGTCCAGGCTGGTACTTGAAGCCTCTTCACAGAAAACACGGTGAATAAAAATGTGTCACTCTGTTCCTGGGTATTGGATACAGCATCCGATCAGCCAATGGTTGTCATGCCATCATATATACCAACATAGTCCAAATGTGACTGCAAGGACAGCCTGACCATGTTGGAGAAATAACAAAAGTTGAGACAGAAGATTTGAGTTTCTACTGTCGGAAGTCAGTCTTCAAGCTGAATCAATCTCTGTCTGTGTCTGTCTCTCTCATTCTCCTATGTGAACATCGGGAACAAAATACTGTTGTACCTAACATTGTGTTGATACTTATGTGACTAAATTGCTTTAAGCCTAAAGGAATTCATTAGAGACATATACCTAATGACAATCATCACAGTGATTAATTGTCTGATATTAAAATAGATTTTTATGAGGCCATTGGTTCAGGAATAGAGTTTCGGGGAAAAGTGTGCATCCAGTTTACAGAGCATTTCAACTTTGCAGAAGTCCTTTATATTTTACTGCCCCAGTCCGGTAGGACATTGTGGGGAACAATACAGATTGAATGGGAAAAAGAAAAATAGGAACTCACAACTCTGAAAACTAATGAATGTCCAACTGATTATTAAGAAGTTACTTCTCTGTTCTTCGGAGTTTGACATTGAATGACAAGGACAAATTGAAAGGGACACAGTGGAGTGGAAATGCCTTCTATAATAGTGTAGCCGTATGAACAGTTATGACACATAAAAATGATTTTGCATATTTGCATTGGAGGTCTGGGTCTGTTCACTTCAACCAGGAACGCCCTGGTAGTGAGATGGCTGTGTGAATGGAAGACTTCCCAGGACGTAATGCAGATAACAGCAAACCTGCTCTCATTAAACACTTTGGGAGAACTCAGAACACTGCTTACCACCCTCCCCGTCACCCTCTCTCCCCGCAGTCACTGGGGTCATGTACTGCAGAGCACCTTTTCAACACAGGACCTGAAAGAGTAACGTGCCTCTGCCTCCGCCTATCCAAGTGAGTTGGCCTGGCGAGAATCCGTCGGCATCTGTGAACAAACCTTCCCGTAATTTCAGTGGCATCTGATGTGGGCGCATGGCACCTGCAGCCCCCGGACCTTTCTGCTTATTTGCCAAAACCTTGAAGTTCTGGAATGTTTAAAACTTCATGAAGTGTAGTGTAAAAATGGGAGTAACGGTGGAATAGCATCTAGGTATCTTCCTACGATATTGCTCTCAGAAATTTTCCCATAGATGTGTTAATTTTTCCCTCAAGAAGGAA
This sequence comes from Lyroderma lyra, assembly GCA_004026885.1. Taxonomy (NCBI): domain Eukaryota; kingdom Metazoa; phylum Chordata; class Mammalia; order Chiroptera; family Megadermatidae; genus Lyroderma; species Lyroderma lyra. Next base: position 57,087 of record PVJL010004018.1, read on the forward strand.
CAGATATTGTATATTCTTCACCCACCCTCTGCTTTTATTAACTCTTTAAATACGTGGGACAAGGTTTTGGGCAAGGTGTGTGTTGGGGCTATGACTTAAAATATAGATATTCACTGGTAAACATACTTTTCATGTTAGTCAGCCATTGCCCACCTGACTACTTGTGAAGACTGGAGAGGAAGTCTACGTTCTGTAAATGCCCCGTCCGTGAGGTTCCCATCTGCCCGGGCTCCCCTGGGGGACTGTTGACTGTATCCCTCCTGATGTATCAAATACACTGCAGGCGGTTTGCAGCCGTCAAGATGGCCAAATCCTGGAAAACGACAAGTTTTCCTCATTAATAGTGCACAGGCCTCTGTCTTGTCCTACTCATTCCACCCCCAGCTTCATTTTACAACTTCCAGAATTCATGAGATCACGTGTTTCCCCGAGTTAGTGACGCACTGCAGATTACCCCTTACAATCAAGCACTAGAAGTGGGGAGGCTCATCAGAAGGACAGATCCTAACAGGAAGCACACTCAGGTTTTAACCACAGAAAGCGGAGTGAGCAAAAGCCAAGGACACTCTTACATCTGGAGGTGGATGTGGCTGAGTGAGGGCGAAGCCCGTGCTTGGGCTAAGGGCGTAGTTAGTAGAGCTCAGACCCTCACCGAGTCCTTTGGTTGTGTCCCTGAGAGCTTTTCCTCTTGTGTGGGATTTGCGGCCAGAAGCTTGCCTATGATATGATGGGCACTGAATTTGCAGCTTTCCCTCCCCCATCCACTCCAAGTGTCTCTTACAGGTTAACGCTGAAACCCAGCAGGACCTGCTGCAAATTCTGCTTTCCCTCGGCCTGAGACTGTGGACTGTGCTCTCCCTTCACATCTCCTCCAGGGGAATTAATTACCTGCCGTTTTCGGCACAGTGTGAAAGTCTTATCTGCGTTCTTTGGCAGTAAAATATTACTGCAAAGCTTTAAACTAGTTTTGAAGTTTTATTGTCTTTTTCCCTCTAGGTTTTAATTATGGATGTTTAAAATATTTTATGTCAGTAGGTAATCTCATGGCTATTATGCTAAAACACAATGAAAATAATCAGACTGAATTAAACTCTGAAATAAAACTTTATACACAAGACTGGGCAGCCTTTTAAAGACCATTGTTTTACTGGGTGTTACAGAATTTTAGTGATTTGTGTAAAGAAGAATCAATATTATTTACTAATAGGCAGAAAAGTGGGTTATATTCCAAAACTGCGTATCCATTACATTTAATCAGATCCAGATGATAATACTAATATTTATGATGGATCCCAACCTCAAACATAACATGAGAAAGGGAAGAAATAATGAATCAAACCTTATAGTTCCATGGAACTGTATGTGTTACTGGTTTCAGGGGGAAATTAAAGTTCTAATACAAAGTTGGAAAGAGTGAGAAAAACAAACAGCAGTTTTATGTTCTGAAAGTGTATGCTTTACTTCTTTAGAGTATGGTGGTTTAAGGAGTGTAATGATTGTCTTTTCTAAATTTAAAGCAAATAAATTAAAGTGAATAAATTAAAAGAAGTGATATAGTATAATTCCAATGAACTATATGATCAATTACATCAAGCTTTATTAAAACTAAGTTTTAGTTTATGAAAAAAGATAACAATAAAAGCCAAAATGTATGTCTAGCATTTGACCTGCAAGATTTTAAATATTTCCACTTACTCTTTACACATTTCACCTATAGTTTTTTGTTTATTTGTTTGTTTGCTCATTTGTTTTTTGGTCTACTGACCTCATATTCAGACTATGCATAAATAGTCTGATTGGATATTTCAAACTAAATGTATTCTAACTTAATACATTTTCTGTAGCCAATCTATACAATATATATTAATATATTCAATCCAACTAAGAAAATGAAATGTACTATTATGGTTCATATCTATAAAATATACTCAAACCTATTTCTCTTTAATGGATTAGACAACAAATGAAATACAGCTTAGAGAAAAAACAGTAAGGTTGCCATAACTTTTTAGTGTTTGAGACTCTAAGAAATTATTTCTTTTGAAAGTGACTCTGGTCTTTCTTAGATATGTATAGTTGATGGTTGCATTATTAATTCTCAGTAAAATATTCCTGTTCATGAATAATACCAATACATGAGAATAAATTTCCCTCCGTTTCTTGATTTTAAAATAATGTTAAAATATAGAAAAAATTTTATTTTGAAAAATTATTTTATTTTTATTTTCCTCAGCACATATAATTTAAAAATCAATAAGGAAAAGAAATTAATATATTTACTTGATAGTGGAAACAACTGGTCTGACATTAACAAAAGGTTTTCTCATTTTGTATTATTATTTCAAAACTTGGAACTTTTTGTGTCTTTCTTATTCTATTATTAGCAATTCAGACAGGATTAACTTCTGTTTCTTTCGCTTTCATATGTAACTTGATCTTGCTTTATTTTAATCATTAAAAATATGTATTATTAAGTATTTTATTTTAATATGCTTTAAGTAATCATACTTAAAGACATTATAGAACTTATACTTTTTTATGAAAGAAAGAAAGCAAAAAGAAGAGAGTAAATATGTCTTGAATCATTAGAAGTGTAATTCAATTATAATTATCTCATGGTAATTCACCATAAGTCTTTTGGATAACTTTAAGGTATAATTGTTTTATCTTTTTCTTGAGTATTTCTTACTCTTCCTGAGTGTGGAAAAGGTTTCTAGAGTCCTAAAACTCACAGTCTCATCGAGCATATAAATAAAGTCAGTAGTAGAGTATACTAATTAGTTATCCATTACCTACATAATATAGCATGTAAGCATCATGATTTGGACTAAGTGATGAATTATAATAAACACACTGTTTTACAGAAATCAATCAGTAACTCAATTATATAGACACATGAGATGAAAATCATAAGTCTGATGGAGCAAAACAAAAAATGTGGTTTGTTTCGTTTTGCTTTTGGTTTTTCCTTAATAAATTTTGTCTGAAACATACTGAGGTATAAAGATGTGCTTAAAAGCATATTGTGAATAATTATTATGTAAACATTTGAAATTACATTAGAAAAATATTGGCATAAAGAAAGGATTATAGCTCCTAACATAGAGAAATAATTTATAGGTCTTCATTTGTTTTTTTGGTTTTTTTGTTTTTAAATTCATTTTCATTGTTAGACTTATTAGGGTGACATCTTTTAGCAAGGATTACATAGGTTTCAGGCATACAATTCTACAGTGCATTGTCACCTTGTTGTGTAATAAGTTCACCACCTAATGTATAGGTCTTCATTTGTATGTGGCATTGTAACTGTCAGATATTTTATTAATTTGTATTTTAATTAACAACATTTGAAGAGATTAAAATAGGAAAATGTGCAAACAAATCAGAAACTGGAGTCAGCAGAAGGTCATACAGAATGGTTAAAGTCTATCCACATCTAGACATATTCTAATGAAACTAAAAAACACCAAATATGATAAGACTTTTCTATAAAAAAGGCAGGGGAAGTGGACAGATTACCTATCCCATACCTTCCCACTTCAAGAACATTTAAAGTGGTATGAGAAATGAGTTTCCCATTCCTTTAGGACATGGATGGCCCATGGGAAACCAGTTGGGAAAGGGCACCAACAATCAAAGTGAAAAAGATTTCAAATGCACCCCTTCCCTTAAGAAAAGGCGGGGGGGCTGTTCTGGCTAACACAGTATCTAGGCATCCCAAAGTCAAGTTCCAGAACCAATGGCAGAGAATAATTCTTGCTGTACCATAAGATGAAAATTTATTTTATTTAGAACTCTATTTTTTATTACATGCTTCATCTCACTACTACCCATTTTCTCAAAATGATCACAATGGGAAGAGAACATGAATTCTTGACTTGACAAATAGCAGGAAAAGGAGTACTAAATGTTGATGAGTTCCACTCTGCAGACATTGTTTAAAGTATTCTGAAGGTGAGAGTAGATACTAACATGATTACAAAGAGAGGTTATCAGATTGACTTTGTCAACAAAGGAGAAAAAGAGAATTTCCACGTCTTTCCTGGTTCTAGAACATAGGCCTGACCTCTACCTATGCATTGACCCATAGATCTCCTCTCATTAAGTTTGGAAATGAGAAATTACTCCATGATTGAATTGAGAACCTTGAGATATAGAAATCTCTAATACTATGAATGAGTTATATAATAGCATTAACTAAATATTCTAACCGTATCTGTAGATAATGAAAGACTTTGAAAAATGTTATAAAAAACTGAAGAAGTATGGAATTATCTTCATTATTTGGGACTTATTGGAGATATAGAATGAACTGGATCTAATTAAATTAACCTCTACATATTGATAACCAAATGTATTAATGATTTCTATGTTAGAAATGCTAAAATAAATATGGCAGAGCCCTTCCTTTAAAAAGGATATACAAAGGAATCCTCCTTTCCCCCAAAAAAGAAACTATAAGCCATGTGCTTATGTGAGCATTTTTTTTTTATAAAAACTAAATTCTTCAAATTTGTCATATCTGCGTCATGGAAAATATCAAAACTCAGGGATGCAATGAAGAGAAATATAAGTAAGTTTTTGGGTGTCTAACAAATGTAATTTATTCCATTCTCAGAACAAATAATAAACATACAGAAAACCAAAACCATATATTTAGCATTTATATAGAAACTTTTATGTATCTTAAGAGTTCTAAATATTAATTTAGCCCTTTTAAAAGAAGGGTTCTATTAATACCACTTCCCCCCACCCCCCAATCTTGGAAATTAGATTGTAGACAGTTTGATTTAAGGCTATAAAACAGAAACCCTTGCTTAAAATAGTTCAGAATTTTCACAGCATTTTTCAAGTGGTTGGAAAACTATTTCAGTATACCACATAATAATTAATGGTAGGAGTAGAACCAGAGGCACAGGGAAAAGGATAGCATAATTCTGCCATCAGTATTACAATCTAAAGTTATTCATTCAAAAAGTATATATTGATGACTATATCTTGTCAGAGAGATGTATATTAACACGGATATTCATAAAGTATATCAAAGGTTTGAATAAAATGCTATGAAATTATAGATGTGATAGTAGCTAATTTTTTCAGATAACTGAAATATTTTCAGAGGAATTTATCCTTGAAAGATAAGAACTTGACTTTCAAAAGTCAAAGACCTCACATCTGCTGGTCATAATGAGCTAATGTGGCTGTAGCAGGGCCACCAACATATCCTTATCAGAAAACCCGTCTCTTACCACATGCCAATCACGAGTGGTGGCCTGGTCTGCTTATAGCAGTGGCACAACCAAACTTTTTTTGTTGTTTTGGGGCTAACTTATACTCTGCCTCCCCACCTGCTGTCAGTGTTGGGTCTGATCATCCCTCAGTGGCATCAGTAGAGCCAGAAAGGGTGCAAGAACAGACATGCTAAACCTAAATAAGGGCAACTACCTAATAAAATGGAAGTTTTAAATAGAACCAAACATCTGTCAAAATATTCAAAGTGTTCATGATACAATTAAAAATATTTTATCATCCCAAGAACCAAGAAAATCGCAAATTAAATGACAAAGTCAGTCAATGACACCAATACATAGGTGAATCAAATATTGAAATTATCTGACAAAAATTTTAAAGGAGAAACCTTCAACTAAATTCAACAAGTAATTATGAATTTATTGAGATAAGTGAAAAATGGAATATATAAGCTGTGAAACAGAATTTATAAAAATAAACCAAATGGAAATATAGAAATGAAAAAAATGAATAACTTAAAAACTCATTGGAAGAAATCAATTGTAGATTCGTAGTGAAAGTAATAACAGATTAATATGATTCATTCACTTGGAAAACAGAAAAAGTATATACTACAAAAGAAACCCCCCCAAAATTCTTGGGGACCAGAGGGAAATAGCAAAAGATATAACATTTGTATCTTTGGTGTCCCAGAGCTGAAAGATATTCAAAGAAATAATAGCTAGAATTCCTAAATTTTGTGAAAGGTATAAACTTATATATTTTAGAAGTTAAGTGGAATAAATACCAAAAATTCACATGAGAAAACATCATGATTAAATTTCTGAAAATTGAAAACAAATATAAAACCTTGGAAGTAGCTAGGAAGAGATAATGCATTACTAAATAGAAGAACAAGGATTACACACGAATTTCTCATTAAAAATCATGGAGGCCGGAAGGAAGTGGAAAAACAATTTTCAGATCCTGAAAGAAAAACAGTTGTCCACTGTGAATTCTATATTCAGTGCAAAATATACTTTAGAGCTGAATGGAAAATAAGGATATTCTCAAAGTAAGGAAAATTCAGAAATTCACCCATACAGACCTACTCTTAAAGAATAGCTGGCTGAATCTGCAAACAAATAAGACTATAATAGGAAAAGGATTGGAACCGCAGAGAGCAATGAAGAGAAACAGAATGGGTGAAAAATATGGTAATGTAATAGACTATACTTCTTGTGAGTTTCTTAAGTCATATTTGATGATTAAAGCAAAAATTGTAACATCTACTCATTAATTCAATGTATGTAGAGGAAATAACTGAGAAGGCAAGAACCCTCTGCCTTCAGAAATTGTCTTTGCAGGCAGCAGCTTAAATACGTTCAACTTCATCCAGAACACATGTGCTATTTCACCGATGGTGTCCTCCTCCAACTAGATTCATTGGATATGCTCATTCAGGACATACAAATACTAAGTTGCTCACACAAAGGGATAGACCATTGCCCCATACATAGTAGAAGCCTCACTATCTTAGTTCCTACCTGAATATTTTGATATGGCAAAGACAGCTTTATCCCTGACACTCAAGAAACAACTATCTGCCCTCTCAGCATCAACAGCCTTAAGGTAAACCTAATATCTTTTAAGTCCTTTTGAATCAATGAGTATTTTAAATGTAAATTATCTAAATACACCATCTAAAAAACAGAGATTTAAAAATCCAAATAATGCATTTTTTAAAAAGACCCAACTATATTCTATTTACAAGAAACTCACATCAAACACAACAGTAACACAGCTAATGTAAAATGATAGAAAAATACATATCATGCTAACATTGATTTAAAAATATCTATGAACATTTTTTCATATCAATTAAAGTAGATTACATAACAAAGATAATTACTAGGGACAAAGAGGGACATTACATAGTGATGTATGTTCACCAAAATGGCATATTTATCCTATGTGTATACACAAAATGACAGCACTTCAAAATACATGAAGAAAATAAAATACTTGATATAGATGAAAGAGGAAATAATAGGCAAATCAACAGTAATAGTTGGGGGACTTCAGTATCCCACATTTATGGTATTACTAGAAAGAAAAGTAGCAAAAATATAGAAAAACTGAATAAGACCATTAATCAAAAGAATCTAATTGGCATTTATACAACTCATCACATCAAAATACGGAATGCACACTCTTGACAAGCATCCATGGATTTACAATGATAAACCACATCCTGGTTCATGATATAAATATCAGTCCATTTGTAAGAATTGAGATTAATGTATACTATATTCTCTGACTGTAATGGAGCTAATTTAGAAATCAATAATAGAAAGAAAATAGGAGTCAGATAGTTCTTGCAGAGTTCTTTCAATCCTTTTGGTTCTATATTTCCTATTTTCCTCTTTCTGCGATGTTTCCATGTTCTGATCTTCAATATCATTAATTCTTTCCTCCATCTGGTTGGCCCTGTTTCCTATGGTAGTTAGTTCATTTCTCACTTCTTTTATTGTATTATTTCTCTCTCGCATTTTCATCTCATTTCTCCTTATGATTTGAATTTCTTTGTTAAATTGTTCCTTTTGTTCATGGATTTCCTTTCTTAGGTCATTCACCTCAACTATGGTGTTCTGCCAGTATGTTTTCATTTCTCTCAGAGCCTTTAGAATGGCTACTTTATAATCTCTGTCACTTTATTCATAAATTTCTAGGTCTATAAGATCCTTTTTCTGGAGATTTTGCATCTTTTTTTTTTTCCTGAGTAGCTTTAAATTTTAAGGTACTCATTTTGTCTGCTGGGTTCTTCTTCTTTGGCATGAGGGTTTTATTTTCAGCAGAGCCCAGTAGTTCTCTTTCTTTCTCTCTCTGATTAGTATTTTTGTGGTGTCTTCCTATAGAGCAGACACTAGGTGGCTCTGGTGGGGTAAGGTTTGGGAGAGAGGGAAGATGTTTAAGCCTTATCTCTGGTCTCTAGCTGCATTTGGAGGCAAGGCAAAACATGCAAACAACCAAAGTGCCCTGCGACAGATGACTGGATAAAGAAGCTGTGGTACATATACACCATGGAACGTTACTCAGTTATAAGAAAGGATGAAACACTACCATTTACAACAAAATGGATGGACCTAGAGATCATGCTAAGCGCAATAAGCCAGACAGGAAAAAACAGAAACTGTATGACTTCACTCATATGTAGAATATAAAACTGAAATCAACAAAGAAAAAACAAACGAAAAACCCATGAATACAATCAATAGTTTACTGTTTATTTGGGGGCAAATGGGGAGGGGATGGGAGAAGAGGGAGAGGGTGGGAGGAGGGAGCAGGAGCTAAATATATGGTGATGGAAAGAGAACTCACATTGGGTGGTGAATTATAATGCAACAAGTTGACAATGCACTATAGAATTGTACACCTGGAACCTATGTAATTCTTGCTAACCAACGTGACCCCAATAAGTCCAACAATAAAAAAAAATAAAAAGAAAATAGGAAAATATAAGGAAACAAGATAAATCAATAATAGTAAATATATCAAAAATCCAAATTCAAACGTGCTTCTACACAACCCACACTTCAAATAGTAAGTCTCAAAGGAAATAAAAAATATAAACATAGATCTGAATGAAAATAAAAATATTGTGTATCAAAATTTGTGGATGCAACCAAACAGTACTGAGAGGGAAATTTATAGTACTAAATGTTTTTATGACAAAAGAAGAAAAGCTTCTGGTCAATAATCTATATTTCTATGACATGAAATTTGAACCATGAGAACAAAATGAACTCAAAGAAAGTAGAAGGGAAGATAATAATAATACAAATACGAGCAGAAGTCAATGAAATTGAAAGCAGAAAAACAGTAAAGGAAAAATCAGTGGAACTACAAATAGGTTCTTAGGAAAAAAATCAATAAAATGATATACCTATAACAAGACTGTTAAGATAAAAAGAGAATTTATACAAGTCACCATTAGAACTCTCACTACATATTTTGCAATCATTAAAGTAAATGTAAGGGGATACTCTGGATAATTATATGCTCATGAATTTGACAATTTCCTTAAATAACACAAACCTACCAAAACTCAACCAAGGTAATATAAATAGCCTAAGGTGTCCTGTAATCATTAAAATAATGAATTTGTAATCTAGAAAGTTTAAAACAATAATGCCAGACCCAGTTGGCTTTGCTGTAGAATTTACCATACATTAAAAAGAAAAAAGTCATTTATACAATGTCTTCTAGAAAATAGAAGGGAAAACTTCTTAACTCATTTACTTTATTGGATTAGTATTACATTAATAGCAAAACCAGAGAAAGACAGTACAAAATCTAGAAAACTATGGACCAATACTTTTCATTAACTTAGACACAAAAATTCTGAAGAAAATATTAGAAAATCAAACCCAACAGTGTATAAAAATAATTATGCACAATGACCAAATAGAGTTTACTTATGTTATATAAGGCTGATACAGTATTGGAAAATCAAATAATGCAATCTACCGTATCAACAGGATAAAGAAAAAATTCCTATCATCACTTACATTCACAGAAAAACCTGAACGTGAGTGTTTGTAGTGTTTTATTTATAGTAGCCAAAAAGTGGAAGCAATGCAAGATGACATACAACGGGAGGAGGGATGACCACTCCTCTTAACTAGCAGATGCCCAACTTAAATTTTTCAGTAAGAATAATGCATACTTTTAGTTCTAAAAGGCATAAAAAATAAAGAAATGATGAAAAATAAATTGTCCTTTTTAAGAGATTGGGGGTTTGAAGTCACTGAGGAATGTAATTTTTTTTCTTATGACATTAAAACAATGAAGAGAATAAGCCATACAGCCTTTAATTGTCAATAACTTTATTGAGATCTGTGTATTAAAAAATAGTGTTCACTTTTCTTTTAAGGTAAACTTAACTTGGATTTCCCTGATAGAAATTTCTCAATGAGATCATGGTGGACGTGGGTGCCCGGAGTGCAGATTCCCTCCTCAGTATTTAGGGAATACCACAATATGCCCGTCTTGGTGGATAAAAATTCCGTGACTTGCTGTAATAGAAATTGTCAATTGAAGCATTCTTACCCCCAATTTACTTCATGTTCACTCATGTAGCCATTGACCTATCTATCATATTTATTGAGTACCAACTATGGACCAGATACTCTTCTAGATTGTGGTAGATACCACTGAGAAAAATGAAGTTTTGCATTCATTGAGCTATTAGGTATGAGGTAAATGACATAAGATAAAAAAAAGTATATTACTTGTATAGTATGATAGATTATGCATACTCTGGAGAAAAACAATGAAGCAGGGAAAGGGGAGAGGGAGTGTGAGGAGGAGAAAAAGTTTGCCTTTTGAATAGATGTTTAGGGAAGATTTCACCTAGAGAGAGCTATCTGAAAATAGTACTGCACTATCTTGAGGATAGGCCCTGTAAGTTTGCAGAAAGTGTTATATTTGACTTAAAAAGCTGTCACAGGAAAAGGAGGCCTTCTCTATGTCTGCTAAGTATTGGAAACTGTCACAGAGCCAGCTCAGGGAGACGCGTGAAAGTCAAGATCAGGAGTCCAACGGGAAGGACCTTGAATACAGAGAATGTCTGGCAGGCACAGACCCAAACCCAGGAGGTTAGGAAGCACAGATATTACAACTGCAGAGACATGACGTGCTCAAAGTCTGATGCCTCTGTGGCAACAGGAAAGGAGCAAACAGGGCGTATAATCCAAGTGCAGTCTGAGGTCATCAGCAAGATTTCCAAATAGAGTGGGAAGAAACAGAAAACAAAGACCAAATAGACAGAGCAATTAAAGTGCCAAAGATTCAAACCAAGTTGAAAGTGAGTGACAGGAGGTCAAGTCAGAAGAAGTAGGCTTATGTCAGCACAGCTGCAGACAGGAAGCAACTTTCTATAACATCAGGCAGGTCCACCCGAGAAGCACAATAGTGTTCTAACAAGGAGCTGAGATAGAGATCATCTGCCCTGCCCCTCATATTCAGTATGGTAATTAGATTGTGTGTGTGTGTGTGTGTGTGTGTGTGTGGATGGATTAGAAAAAAGCACAACTCAGCTCCGTGGGAGAACTGTAGATGCTTCTTTTGGTAGTGAAATCAACTTGATGCGGTGAATCAGGCAATAGAGTACATTCTATTTTTATTTATTACTATTACTTTATATATATATATATAAAATTTTCTTATTTTATGCCTGTTTAAAAATTATTTACATCATATTTTAATCACAAAAGATGCAAAATTTAAGATAATATACAGTGAAACACAACTACTGTATAGCAGCAGATTTCTGTACATTTTTTTTACCACTGTTAGATCCAAACCCAGTATTTCACAGAAAATATTATATGCAGTCCAACTTGCAAGGGATATAAAGAAATGTTATTTATAAAAATGAGTCAAGCACTAAAGTATATTCAAGAAAAGTTGTGTTAAACAAGTACATTATTGAATTTCAGCTATAGGAACTAAGATAAATGTGTACATTTTAATAATTAAAACTAGACTTCATGTTTAGAGTTTTAGGTTCACAGCACCATTGAGTGGAAAGAACAGAGTTCCTTTATATCTCTACTCCTCCATACACATCACATTACATTTATGATGATCAGTGAATGAGGCTACACTGACACATCATAATCACCCAAAGTCCATAGTTTATATTAGGCTTCACTCTTGGTGTTGAATATTCTATGGGTTTGCACAAATGTATGCTGACGTGTATCCATCATGCTATAGTATCATACAGATTAGGTTCACTGCCCCCAATTTTTTCTGTGCTCTGTCTGTTCATATTTACTGGCACCCTACCACTGTCAATCATTGATCTCTTCACTGTGCTCATAGTTTTACCTTTTCCAGAATGTCATATAGTTGGAATCACAGAGCCTGTAGCTTTTTCAGATTGGCATCTTTCATGCAGAAATAGGCATTTACGTTTTCTCCATGTCTTTTCATGGTATACTAGCTCATTTGCTTTTAGTGCTGAATAATAATCCATTGTCTGGTTTATTAATCTGTTCACCTGTGGAAGAACGTTTTGGTTGCTCCCAAGTTTGCGTCATTATGAATAAAACTGCTCTATGTCTCCATGATCAGGTTTTTGTATTGTAAAATAGTTCTTCTTGAGGGGTGGCTGTGGCGAGAATAAAGCACTCTAACGTACTGCAGAATGGTTACTGTCCCAGGGAGTTGGTCTCTGACCACCAATGTGAGAACTTGATATTAGGGTCATGCTGGACTCAGACTGGGTTAGAAAGTATTTGCTTTGTTTCTATCTTCTGGAGGAGATTATAGAGAATCGGTATAATGTATTGCCTAAATGTTTGGTGGAATGTACCAGTGAAAATTTCTGGGCCTGGTGTTTTCTGTTTTAGAAAGTTATTTTATTAATTATTTACTTAATTTCTCATTAGGCCTATTTTGGTAGTCTATTCTTCTTGTGTCCATTTTGGCAAGTTGTATCTTTCAAGGGATTGGTCTACCTCTTTTTAAGCTATCAAATACGTGAGCATAGAGCTGTTCACCGTATTCCTTTGTTTTTCTCTTCATGTCCATGGGAAATGTAGTCTTATCTCCTTTCACTTCTGGTATTATAATTTGTGTTTTCTCTCTTTTTTCTTAGTTACCCTGGCTAGATTCTTATCAGTTCTATTAATCTTTTCTAAGAATGAACATTTGATTTCATTTTCTCTAGTGACTTTCTATTTTTAATTTCATTGATGTCTGCTCTAATTTTTACTAGTTCCTTTCTTTTGCTTCCTTTGGATTTAATTTGTTCTCCTTGTTTCCTAAGAGACAGTCTTAGATTATTGATTTTGATCTTTCTTCTGTCCTAACATATGCATTCAATTATATAAATTTCCCTCCAAGTGTCACTTTGAAATTATATTAACCTACTTTCCATGACATACACTCATTCTGAAATAATTCTCCAATTAATAAAAATTAATATCCCTGACAATTAAAGGTCAGAATATTGAAAATAATCCCCATACAATTGAAGTTGGTAATCTGTGCTACATTCGCCATGTTGTAGGTTACTGTGGCCAAACAAATGGGTTTAAATATTTAATATTTGATGCCTAAGTATTAAATATTATGACTTGATACCATATCAACTATAAATCTTTTGCCACATTATCATAAGATAAACATCTAATTTGAAAGCTAAAAAGTCATGAAAATTTACAACTTATTAAATTAGATTGAGATAGTTCTGAAAATCTGGAAGGAGTGAATACTATTTTTCCTTCCTTTAGGACTAGACATTTTCAATAACACATGAGAATTTCTTTTTTGTACTAACTCAGTGGATTTTTTAAAGGAATAGTGAGGCTGAAGTGTGCATTACTTACCCAATGTAGATGCTCTCACACAAACAAAAACACAAAACAAAATAAAACTAAAACCAACAAGATCAAGCAACTCTCAGAACTGTTACGTTTTTCCAGTTTTCTTGTGATTGCAGTAGAAGTATGTTTGCTCACTAAAGAAATTTAATGGAGCAAGAGAGAACTGGTAACCAGATTTTACTGTCCTTGCCCTTAAATAGCTTATGTTAAATCCCACCGAGACCTGCTTCAGTCAGCATGGGGTCCACTGAGCTCCACTGTCTGTCATATAAATATGAAAGTTCCAATTCTTTTGTATTTAAAGTTACTCCATGCATGGAAAATCCAGCCTATGTTATGTTGGGCTATTAATTCACAAACAGAGATAGAAAACATATGTTTTTTTATTCTTCCACATTGTTTTATTTTTATTAAAGTAATTGGGGTGATACTGTTTAGTAAAATTACATAGGTTCCAGGTGTACAATTCTATATCACCTACGTGTTGCATTGTGTGCTCACCACCCAGAGTCAGTTCTTCTATCACCACGTATTTGACTCCCGCCCCGTCCCCACCTCTCTCCCCTTTTCCCTATGGTAACCACTGAACTGTGATCTGTGTCCATGAGTTTGTTTTTTCTATTTTGATTATTCATTTATTCTGTTCTTTAGATTCCACGTATAAGTGAGATCATATACAAAAGTGATTTATTTGAGGTTCACTTTTAAGAGCAAGACATCTAAAACAGAAAATATTGCCTCATGGTCGAACCACTGCCTGTCTCTAATAACAGCACTGTAGTTTATATAATTATGTTTTATGATTTCATTTTCTACATTATGGTATCTTTGTTAGATGCAAAGGAGACTTCTCAGACTCTACATTTCATTTTACTTTTTCAATGATGATCAAATTTAAGGTCAGTTCATTAAAAAAGAGCATGTCACCATTAACTTCCACATTTCTAAATCTAATGACATTTTCATTTCTCACTCACATTGATTTTCAGCAACCTTCCACAGCAGTATGGACTTCTCAATATTATTTTTTCCTAACTAGCTTTGAGGACATAATGTTTTCTGATTTTGTCACTCTATTTATGAGCCGCATTCTGTGTCTCTTTTGCTGGCTCAAAACTTCTCTGGCCCTTAATGTTGAACATTCTATAAGGCTCTTTCTAATATTTATTTTTACCTAGGTGATTTTACTCACATTTATAGTTTGTTATGCAAGGTCATTACTGACAAATATATATGAGCATCCCCTGACCAGACTTTAGTGGAAGCTCTAAATATTCATATATATACTATTTCCTTGCCATTTCTACCATCTCTCCAGATGTACCATGTACAACACTAAACTTGGGCACAATCACCTCTAACCCAGTCCTGAGCAGTGTCCTTACGCTCAGATAATGACACCACCAATCACTTAGTTCCACAGATCCTCATTCTCCTTCCTCCTCGCACCCCATATTATGTAAATTCCTCCCTATTTTATCCTTCTAATATTTCTCAAATTTCTGCTTTTCTCTCCATTGCTGTTGTCACCACTCAAATCCACCGCCATTATCTGACCTCGATCACCTCAATAGATTCCAAGTGGTCTCCCTATATTGATGATGGCTCCTGACCCACCCATTCTCCACCTAGTAGCCCAAGTTTCTCAGAATTCAATCTTGTCATAGTGTATCAATGGCTTCACTTCGCCTGGCGATTCTTTAATGTGGACTACAAAACCTTCCACGGCTTGGCCGCTGCCCACCTCTTCTGAATCATTTTAAATGACTCTCTTCCTGCTTTTCATCTTTAGAAATAATGTTGTTTTTTTTTTTAATTTGTCAAACATTCTGTGATTCAGCCTACAACATAAACTTTACACACACACACACACACACACACACACACAGTATACACATTTTAAGAAAGGAAAAAATGTATTAAAACTGTAATACTCAATGTATACCAATAAGAAAAGGTGAATAAACACTGCTCCATGCCAGTCAATTCCTTACGTAAGACCTACCTTAAAAATCTTCCAGAAAAGGCCCTAAAACCCTAATCTATACATATCCTGACCCAATTCCCCATTTTGAAACATTATAAACCTCTGTCAAGGAAATAATCTTTCCTACTTTAATAAGTATAATAAACTTAGCTTTGCCTTAGTAATCGCCTTTGTGTGTGTGTGTGTGTGTGTGTGTGTGTGTGTGTGTGTGTGTGTGTTTTGTGGAGAGTCAAGAGTTAGCAAGTTAGCAATGGTATTAAAAAAATATACTTGAACACTGATGACAAGTAACATGATAACAAAACAGGATTGCAGCTACTGCAAAGGGCCTTGGAAATTCTGAAAAGGTTAACATCACAGATTCTACACTTGTTCTGTGTTCTGTTTGGCAGGGGAAATGCCAAGTGGGGTCTGGCAACTGAGCTAGTTTGGGGCGTAATACTAGGATTGATGTGCAACAGCAATAGGCAGCAACAGGGCTGAATGATGGGGCGGGAGGATGTGCCTGAACCCATGGACATAGGACCTGTTTCATATCCCATAAGGGCCTGGATAGGGGATTGCCGTGAAGTGAGTAATATGTCTAACATTAGTAAATGAATGTTTGACGTACAAATTAAGCAAAGCCCTAAATATTCCTTGTAGGATTTTTGTAAAC
Source organism: Lyroderma lyra (assembly GCA_004026885.1). Classification (NCBI taxonomy): domain Eukaryota; kingdom Metazoa; phylum Chordata; class Mammalia; order Chiroptera; family Megadermatidae; genus Lyroderma; species Lyroderma lyra. The sequence continues at coordinate 73,360 of PVJL010004018.1, forward strand.
GGTATAGAATAAAGGAGAATTAGGTCAGGTTTACATCTGTTTCCTGGTTAAAAAAAAAATTACATAATCTGAAGCATTCAGTGGAAGTCTCTACAGCAAAGACCAACTTCCTTGAGAAAGCAGTTGTATCAGAGGTAAGTACAGGTGTTTAGATAGGTATGTGAAAAGGACTGTGGTTTAATTTAAAGTACCAGAAAATTCTTAGCTAGAAAGAAACAGCTGGAAGGAGGAAAGTTTATTATCTTTAAAGGAAAAATAGAAAGTAACTCACTGTTGTTTGAAAACACAATCACAGAAGTTGACATTTTATTCTACACTCTCTTCCCATTAATCCTGAATGAAAAGAAATATGGAGAAAAAAAAATTTTAGAGCAGAAAATTTAAGGAAGAGAGAGTAACTTTAGTTTCCCTGGCAATGTTTTCTACAAGGGGCTGCAGTGGGAAAGGAGGTAAGAGAGCAGAGAACAATTCTATGTTAGAAAACCATACATCATCTTGTTTCCAATGGTAGATTCATAGTTTTATGAAAAAATATTGTCGTTTTTCTACTAAGGCAAGAATCACGGTTTTCATTTCAAGTTAAGTAAGAAGGAATGAAAGTACATGATTCAAATAGAGAAAAAAAGGGCTAAATTACATGTACAAGTATATTTTCTTTAAATGCAATTTTATTGTGCTTTAAAAGCAATTGTGTTGTTTATTACAATACTATGTATACTTTTCGAAAACATGTTTTACATAAGGGAAAAGTTTTAGACAGTGTTTTTTCAAGAACAATTTCTCAATTATTATAGTTTCTAGGAAATCTTTAAGAGACTTTAAAGTCAGAGGAGATGATCATTAAGATAGTGCATTCCATACCACTCAGTGTTTACTGTATCAGTATGAAGTAGTAAAGAATCATTTTCTTAAATCTTATGAGAAAAACAATGAGGAGCAAGAACCAGCCCTCTTACACGTAGACTTAAATAAATTTATAGTCTATCAAAGACAAATCTTATGGTATATCTGGGTTCTTTAAGGTATTTTTAAGGTTTTAATGATAACATCGTTCATGGGCTGAATTGAGGAATAGTGAGCATCTCCAGATGTTTGATAGCCTGGAGTAATGGGAAAAAATGTTACAAGTTGAATTTTGGTGTAAAGAATCCCAAGTCGTCTTAAGATAGGAGGAAATGATAGACATATTAGCAGATGTTGATTTAATAAAGACAGGGATTTCAGTTTACAATAAACTTAGCAAGAATAAAAGCCATATGATAGAGTAGTAACATTATGGTTTAGATAATAAGGTAAATGATACTCTTGTCTTGCTCTCTGTTTGTTAAAACCCATTCAAACATTGCGTTGTGTTCTGCACTGCACAATAAGAGGGAGAAAAACACATGGGAATGTTCCAGAGGGAGAAACCCAGACGATAAAGCAGTTTGGATAAAATTGTAGCACAGGAAACCATAGTTAAAAATTGTAAGATTGTAGTTTTTGGCTAAGTATAATGAAAGCTTTGAAATAACACTAAGAATCTTTTAAAGAAGTAATGACGCTATCTGGGAAATATAGTCAAATATGTGTGTGTGAGTGCGGGGGTCCCTTTCCATTTCTCGTACTTAAAGAATTCCTTCACTAGGCAGTGTTTGCTCGACGGCCAGATTAACAGGCTCAGGATGCACTGATTTATTATTTGCTTGTTTGTTTACGTCTGCTGATCTTCACTTTTTAATACTGTATTGCACCAGCTTTTCATATTGAAATTACAAATGATATTTTAAATACTGTTAAAATTTCATGCATTAAATTACAATGATTTGTGTAGCCCTTTTGCCTCTTTTGCACTGAACTGTATATCATATTTCATATGCTCCAATGTCATCATCTGCTTTGGATTATGGAGAAAATGATTGAAGCTCACCTGGATTTGGAACCAAATGTTTGAATCCTTGTGCAATCTTACACATTATTTCTTAGCATTTTTAGAAAGAAACCATGCAAAAAGGTTGGATTCTGAATAATAAATACTTAGTGAAAAAGGACCTATTCCTTCACTATTCCCAGAAATTACAGCCCAGAGTAAATTAAAAGAAGCAAGCACTTTAGCAATGGGATACATAGGAATGGCTTAAAAATATATAGAAAATGAGTAACCCTTTTATTAAATTCCTATCTGGGCAAACTAACTACTATAGTTGTCTTTATAGAGTTAGAACAACGTGTGATAATGGATAATGTTTCTTTTTATTAAATTTATTGTGGTGACATTAGTTAGTAAAATGATATAGGTTTCAAGTGTGCATTTCTATAATACATCATCTGTATACATTGCATTGTGTTCTCACCACCAAAGTCAGTTCTCCTTCCATCACCATGTATTTGACCCTTTTTTCCTCTTTTATACCCCCTCCCCCACTTACCTTCTGGTAACGGCTAAACTATTGTCTGTGTCTATGAGTTTTTGTTTCTTTGTCTTGTTCATTTGCTGCTTTCAGTTTTATATCCCACATGTGAGTGAAGTCATATGGTTCTCAACGTTTTCTATCTTACTTTTTTGCTTTGCATGGTATTAAGTTTTTCTACAATGGAGATACGACAGACAGGAAAAGGAGCAGAAGTCCAAAATATATCCAACGATCAATTTGTATTAAATGCCATTTGGTAAATAAAATCTTTTTAAACTGTCTAAAGCTCAGTTAACTCTACAGAATGGGGGAATGAATACAGTGTCTCTTAGATTTAGCCACTGTGACGGTTATGTTAGGTAACACGTATATGCAACACTAGACACGGTATCTAGCAACATTTTAGCTCTTCAGGTATGCTTGTGTTCCTCTAAGTGTGTTTTTTTGTATGCTTTGTTTTTTGTTGTTGTTGTTTGCTTGTTTGTTTTTTTCTTTTCTTAAAATACTTAGAGTGAGATTTTGGGCAGAGAGTAGTGCCCTCTTTTCAATGGTGCAATGTTTTCCCCTGTGTTTATGAACATCAAGGATTGTACCCCAACAAAGGTGCAAAAGAGAGAGATACAGTTGATCTGAAAGCAGAGAGACAGCCCGAGGAAGAACAGAAGAGAAAAATGTCCTAAGGAACCCTCATCTGAGAGCAAAGCAGGCCCCCATCTGTGGACCAGACTCTGAGCCCTTGGGTAGGTTTTGTTTATTGGGCTGGTCCCAGAAGCATCAGGCCAAGTGCCCGCCTCTCAGAACATGAGGAAGGTGGCGAGGGCTCAGGGGGATTTTTTTATTTTATTTTATTTTCGGTTGGGGGGATCTCTGTTCTTTGAATTCCAGGTCAATGAGAATGTCTGAAAAATGAATTCCATCTGGTTACATGACTACACGAAGAAGGGAAAGCTGTCATTGTGTACAGACGGGGGAATCAGACCTAAACAAAACGCAGAGTTAAGGGAAGTAAACTTGGGAGAAATATTTCAGCTCCGGAGTAAATGCCAACAAGTGGGGTAAGCTTCTAGCAGGAAGTGAGGGACAGCAAAATGAGGAATCTGCCAGTAATGAATTCCAGCTGTAATACTGCGAAGTGACAGATGTGTGGGGCCCTGAGCCACAGGTGGTTTCCCTCTCCAGCTGTCATCAGGCGGGTGGACACTCTGGTTGAAGCCACTCATTGCATTGGTGAGGATTCAGTTAGGGACCTAGGCAAACCTAGGTGACCCATTCAATTTCAGGCATGGTCTGCTCGAACGTTCTCAAATAAGTTCATTTTGTTGAAACAGTTACTTAATTACCGTTTTATAGTGTGTCTAACTGATAAGCAACATTTTTCAGAAACCAAAAAAGGTTCTTTAGTGAAAGATTGTTCCATTACAATTGCAGTTTCTTTAAAATTAATGCTCAAATTATTTCATAGGCATCATTTGTACAACATTTGCAGTAACTAAACACTTAAAAGCAAAAAAAGACCGGTCTTTTCACAAACTAACTCTAACAAACTCTTAAATTTAGTCTTTCTGTTCTCTATAAAAATATGCTACTTACCTTCTGTTATCAAAATCATGGAAAACGAGATAGATTATTCATCAGTTCTACTCTAGTGAGTACATAAGAGATAAACACTTCCAGTCTAGGAGTGAGAAGCACTGAGTTCGAGACTATGATTACCGCACTTAATATGTGATTGATCATGATGACAAAACCGGCTAATCACTGGTGCTTCTGATTCTTCGGTGAAAATTATTATCTCAAACCTATACTTCCTACCTAGATTTTATGATATCACATTGATTGCTATTTTAGAGTACTTTTTGTTTATTACTGAACTATAGCTAAATATGACAGTCTACATATTATTTGTAGTCTGAATTATGGTTAATTTCCATGGTGGAGACATAAGATAAATAGATTATCCCATTTCCTATATAGTAATAGTTTATCAATGTGCTAGACTGGTTATTTTTAAAGTTCTTAAAATGTTAGAATTATTTTACTCATTATTAACTCTGATGAACATAAATAACCTTACTTTTAATATCAATATTAGGACCAAAAAGGCATAGTGGAGAAAACTGTCATAGTGTGCCATTTGACAAAGTTCCATTTTAATCTGTGGTGACTTATACACACATACACAGGTGGGCTGTGTGCACACTGATAGAAACTCATGTAAGATCATGGGCTGCACCAGGTGTACTAGCAGGACCCAAATATGGAAACCAGACTCACCGGGCAGGTGTGACAGATGAGGCCAATAGGAGGACAACAGACCCCTTTAGCATTTTCGTGTAGACCAAGGAACTGTGGTCATACTTGGGCAGGAATCTAAATCAGAGGCCGGAGTTTTGGGTGAAATCCGACAGGAATAGAAGAGCTGTATAGACAAAGTAAAACTGAAATCATCACAAGAGAGAGAGTTAGTTTGAATGCTCAGGTGGGAAGAAACAGGATTAGAAGCAAACAGAGAATGATGATTGATGAGAAAGATTCATGGCTGAGGGTCACACTTTAAAATGTTTACTTTTTCCTTCTGTTGAAAACTTCGTGTGGGCATGTATACCCTATTCCTCAGAGTAAAACGAGCTAGGCTCTTGGTTTTTATAGTCAAGAATTACAGCTTAAATGGAAAGTTTGTATTCCTGGAAAAATCATTAACTATCTTCTAAAGATAAGTGAACCCCATCGACTCATTCTGTGACATGCTATAAAATAATAGAAAATTTAAATTGTCAAAATTGCTAAGGGCCGTTAGCTTTCATTTGGTCACCAATTAAGGACTTTCTTTGTTTATAACACACGTTGAGATTTGCACAGTGATTAAACGTTACTTTCACTGTCCAAAAGAAGAAACGGGTTCGGGGTAGATGAGCAGACCTCCCCAGTTCACACAATTCAGGAAGCTGTAGAGTCAGGATTCAGATTCACGTCTGCGTGTTTCCGAGTCCTCCATGCCCGACCTCAGCACAACCACCGCGTGACACGCTTCCCCGTGGCTGACGTCATTTCACCCAACTCTTCCTGAATGGCCTGCTCAGTGATTGAATACAGCTGCTCACAACCCTTAATTTAGGAGATTTGAATTTTGCTTTGCTCCTGTTCTGGTGGAGGTGCCCTAGGCAGCAAGAAGGGAGGAGAAGCAAGAACTCAATGAAGGAACACACGAGGGTCGTGGACCGTTAATGCTGGGGAGGGACATGGCATGTGCTAAAGCACGAGGGCTGGCGGGAGCCGGACAGGCCCTGCTCCTGCCCAGCTTTTCTCCCCCTGGTTCCTGTCCTCCACTCAGAGACCGAGTCCTGTTTCCGTAAGTGGTGAAAGGACAGTTTGTTAGTAGTGAAGAGCACACTCCAAAGCAGTAGGAGCAGGCCTGAGAGAGAGAGGGAGGGAGGGGCTCAAGGGCCTGAGTTCTTTCTTCTTGTGAAACAATATTTCGCATTTACGTAGTTCAATTTTAAAAGCAAACAAAATTGCACATGATAGATGAGGCCTTATGACTTCAATTGAGCTCTGCCCTGCCTGGCTAAAGCCGAGTTGTTCTGTGGATAGAGCAGCTTCTATTTCCTTTCTAACTTTAGGGTAAATGTATGATATATGTAGGTCTGGAAGCCAAGCCAGACCAAAGCCTTATGACATTTTTCTTGAAATCGTGTGACTCCTGTATGATTTTCTCTTTATCATTCTTACAAACCGACTTGCTAGAGTAAATGTTTTCAGTCCATAATATGGGACTTCAGCCTTTAGAGGTAGTTTATAAGGAAATGAGGCAAATTAGACAAAAGAGTTTATAAATAGTTTTCCTTAATTTACACTCAATCCTGATAAATATTAGAAATATGAATAAAGGCCATGGGTAGGAAATTCAGATTCACATTTGAACTATACATATGGCAGCTTCACACTTTGAACTATATAATCTGCTTATTTGAGTACCATAGACAAGTTTTCCCAGATACTGTGGACGAGGTAGGAGTTAACTACAATAAGGCCTGCTTTGACCTCCCTTGCCCTTCCTTGAATTCATTTAGTTAATTGTACCAGGTAAGAGTGTTTCTAGTTGGCCGAATACCCAAGGTCACCATCATGACTAATGATCATTGTCTGATAAGGATGCTATTGTTTTAAAAAGAATGTGAGTGTTCCTGAGTAAATAGGGAAAAATGTTATTCAACTGTGTAATTAGGTAGTTTTCATACACATTCCAAAGATATATAATAAACCAATTTTTATTCCTACTTCACTAGATTGTAGGCTTATTGATCACAAGAAACATAGCAAGCACTTCCTCTGCCTTACAGAGACAAGTGCTGACTAAATGTTTTTGATAATAAATGTTTTATAGTTTTTGTTTCTATTTATTGCTCTCTCCTTCAGTAAAAACTTGGAGCAAGCTTTTATGCATCTGAAACCAGGGCAGTTGATAATAAAGTAATCAGATAATTTGTTGCAGTAATGCAAAATCATTCCTGTGAAAATTATAAGGTTTCTTGTTTTATAACGCATTTAAAAATATAGGAACTTTATTTTGGTTAGTTATATTTCTGTGAGAGGTTTTCCCTTAATTTTTTGTATTCCTTTTCCCTTTCTTTTGTTGATATACCATCTTTCTTCCTCATACATTTATAGAGAGCCTACTGTCTGCAAAACGCCATGCTAATCCTGAAAATAAAATGGAAATATGTGCATGTGGCTAAGAGCAGCATCGAAAACAAGAGGGGGCAGCATTAGACACCACTCCTCCTATTTAGGCAGCACACCTGAGCCCCAGCTGAACCAACTCAATTGTTCTTGCGAGGTTGTGATTATTATATTAAGATACAATAACTACCTAATTGTAATCTGTTAAAATTTATTTTATTTATTTGATAGGCAAAAGCATCTATATTCCAGGTTATGTTAGAAAAAACTATATTCAAAATACTTTTTCCTCTCACCAAGTCATATGTTGTTATGAAAAAAATCATATAAGGACATGAGAAAGAACAGTTAAAGAGGTTTTAAACTTGCTTATTCCCCTTACCCATTTGCTAGCTTTAAAATGAATTTAGGAAGAGTTGGAAATGAAGATTAAGATTAAACAAAACCATATGTGAATAAGAACAGAGCTATGAGACCCAAGGTACTATAAAGAACCTTGAATACCCTTCATAATCTTATTTTTTGTTTGTTTTAAAAAGACCCTGGAGATAATAATCCAAGCATAAGTGCATTGACATCAATCCTCCCTTCCACTTAAAAGCATAGTAAATGATAGAAAAGACCTTTTTGGAAGGAAGAACTCCATAGGCAGCAAGCCTCATTCTTGAGAAAGAAAATGAAACTGAGAACAACACAGAAAGAGAAGTAGAGACAGAGACAGAGAGAACCAGATCAGTAGGGTAATAAAACCACAACCAATGTCAAATAATGGTGACAACTTTGGCACAGTTAGAAACAGGTGGCGGTGATTTTCGGGAGCCCTACTTTCACCACGAGGAGACACAGGAAAGGAGCCCGGGCACGCTGCAAGGGGATGCTCTGGGGGAGGTGCGGGGGCCAAGTAGGGCTCTCTGACATGCTTCTGCCCCTATTTATGGAAAACTGGCGAGAGGCACATGTGCTAATGCTGAAAGTTCAAGTCCAAGTTTGGATGCTGCAGAAGCAAAGCAGTGTCCTAGATCTATATTAAAAATGATAAAATCAGCATTTTCTTCCATTAACATTATTTCAAAAATTCCGTACCAGTTACTTTTCTACCTTTATTCTATTCTGTGTCACTTCTGTGCTCTTTCTACCTGTCAAACCACTCATTACCTGTGCCCTCTGTACTCAGCTCTTCCAAAGGGGAGACTAACATAGTAAGTTGCATTTGGAGATAAATATCTTAACATTCAAGGATTGCTTTCACAGATGAAAGTTAAATCATAGTAAAGAAAAATAATGTAACTTAAATACTACTGAAATCTTAGTAAGTAGGAGATAGATAAGGAGCTCTGAAAGGTATGAAGTCCTCAAAAATCAATGAATGATGCCTGAGACAATTTAAGATTTCACTGTGAAACCTCTGATTCCAACAGTCTTTTCTATTTTAAAATTGTTTTGATTACTGTCACCAATTTTCAAAAGTTGTTGTCTCTGTAAAGGTCAATTAAATGTTCTTTTAATAAGCTGTGGTAAGAATGTTTCTTGTCCTAACCGCTCTGATGACAAAGTGGGTGATGTTGATGACCTTTTCGAATGAAGCTCGTTGATCAATAGGCAAGATGGGTCGTGCGCTCCAAGCAGCCCAACCTGGTGACTCTGAGAGTGCGGTGGTTTCAACAAAACGCTGTGGAAACATTTGGGCTTACTATCGCTAAGACCCCACTTTATAGCTCCTCGTTCTCAAGAGGTAAATAACACAGGCTGTTTCTTCCATATTTTTATTACAGACAGGAGTCCAAGTAGGAAATTAAATTTAGATTCTTTAAGTGATGAATTGTGTAAACATTTATTACATTTTCATCTGAGTGAGACAGCTAAGCTGCCCTGTTTTTACAGGGCTCACGTAAAGAACGTACAGCAGTAATCGCGCTCGGGTCCAGGGCCCCAGCTGTCTACACGATCTGTTTTTCCATTGGCTTCGTGGGGAGCTTAACGGTTGCTGGGCTCGGCGGTGCATACTGAAACCTGATTAAAGCTGTAGATGAAATGGCAGGACCTTTCCAGTCCTCGCAAACTTGATCCATGTAAGACTTCACAAGCTCTTCCCCAGATGATTGCTTCTGCTGGCTCTGCCGCGGGAGCTGCGTGTTTCCACAGCTTCTCGTCTCCTGTGACAGGCTCAGATTGAAGTAGGTGTCCTAGCTCTGTGACCCTGGGCGCTTTCCTCACTTCCCTGACCTGCTGCTCTCTGGCCTAGAAAAGGATGGTGCTGTTTGCCCTCACGGTGCTTTCGTGAGGATAAACGTAGTAATGAATCTAAAGCACGACCATCCGCCCGACACACAGGAGGCACGCCTCAGCTGTCAGTGGCAGACCTTCCTACTCATATCATTATTGCCAAAGCAAACATTGCATCTAGCCATTCATTTTATTAGAAATGGTCTGATTTGTATTTTGATTGATTCACGGGGCACAAATATTATTTTCATCAGCTTAATGGCGAATCAAAGTCCTAACTCACAGATGTGGACTTGTACCTGTATTTCATTTTGGACAATCCACTGTTATCTGGGAACGAAAATAACATTTATGAAGACTCATTCTAGGGAAAAAATAATATTTAGGAGCTGAACTGCTCATCATTGGTTTATTTATATTTTTTTTCTTACAGAACACTTTTGATCACTCAGTACATAGTTGTATTTACAATGTATTCCCAGGAGAGACGATAGAGCATTCAATATCTGAATAGATTGTGTTCTCTAAACTTAAATTCCTTTTAAAATACATTCTGTTGCTTTAAATTCCCTCCACGTCATGTCCAGGGCACTGTTACCAGCCAACCCTATCACCTCTTATCCAGGTTATTGAATTTTCAGGCTTAATTGGTCTAATTCCCATTTCTCCTTTAAACTATTTCAATGGTACTTGAGAAATATCTGTCTAAGTCTGAGATCATGGCATTTCTGTCTTTAAAGGATCACATGAGTGCACTCCTAGGCACCGCTCCACCTCAGTCAGTGTTGTTGTTATTTGCTTTATTTTAATAAAGGAGCATGTCCTTGCCAATAAAATAATACCCGCCGTATTTAGCTAGTTATTTTAAATTCCATTTCCAGCCAGATAGCTGACCTTTTCTAAACTTCCCAGTTTCCATACACCCCTACTTCGCATTCCAAGGTCAGTTGGTAATCTATGCGTGAGAGGTTTATAGGAAAAATTAAACAAATGAGTCAGAACAAGCGTCCCTGCGTAAAAGTGACCAGACTGGCTGACTCCTGAACATATCTGCACACCATTCTGTTGATCATTCTCCTTAGTTTGGAAGTTCTGCTCCTTTTCTTCCCTTGGAACATCTCATTGACCTTATAGTTTGCAGCTCTTAATGCCACTGACCCACCTGATTTCCCCCGTCCCTTTACTTGTAAGCATAGTGTGTTCTTCTATCACTAAACTAGCAAATACTTTGTTCTGATTTTCATGTATCACTAGGTGTTCTCCCGCCTATTTATCGTTAGAGGATTTCCTTTTTTAGCATCAAGGCGATGCTTTAGATGCCACTTTATTTCACAGTTTTTTTTTTCCCTTGTGGTATGAATATATTCAAATAATACAAACGGAAAATATATGAAGACTGTCCGGAAAGAGTTCAGCCATGTAATATGAAAATTAGAGGCATTTATGGCTCGATTTTTTTCAGACAGTCCTTGTGTGTCTCTGATGCAAAGAAGTAGTACTAATTGGCTCCTATTCAAGTATCTACGTTCAAGTAAATCCTGTTGTCTAGGGCTATTTACATTTGTTAAGCCATGAAATAAATGAGTAAACCACAGGACTTGTACAGATTCAGGGTATCATCAGGTAGTGCCTTAAGTCGTTATGACCCTGGTCAGTCATCTCCGTGACCATCTTTCTTCTAAAAATGTTTTTTTTGTACGTGACTTAACGATAGGAGGATGTCTGTAATGCAAAATGCATGACAATGAGGTCCACTCCTTTTAAAGCTCCTTTTCGTGAATTTAGTGCCTGCCTGAGTGAAGCTTACATTGGGCTGTGAATAACAGACCCTTCCCTGAATGGCTAGTTAGACCTGATAGAAGTTTGTTTCTCCTTCTGGGAAATCTGGACGTGAACAGCCCATGGGTGGTATAAAATGCTTGGTGGACATATGCAACCCAGCCTCCTCCCAGCTTTCTTTTCTGCCACTGCTAGGGTTTGGCTTCAATCTCATGAATGAAGAATGATTTGGAGGCATCATCTTCATTCTGGACCAGCTATATAATTCCTGGGACACAGTGCAAAATGAAAATATGGGGCTCTTTCAGAAAACCGGGAAAAGATATAGAGGTGCTAAAATATAAAGCTACTTCTTTCTTATGCATTTTCCAGTTTATTAAAGATTTTTTAAGTTGCTATTAGTGTTCTTCTAAGTAAAGTTAAATTTTTAAGAAACTAGCATCAGTTTTACCACTCACCTTAATATTGTACAATGCTAGTTTTAAGTGCAAATATAGAAGTATTTCACTCATATATGTAGTCACCAACAGACTCAATTCATATTTCATACCTCACCCATTCAGAATGGTAGGAACACTGCACAAAACTAACTCAAATTTTTTGTGTGTGTGTGCGCGCCTTTTTTTGTATGTGCACAACCTGCTAATGCTCTGTACTGTCACCTTACTCATGAGTGAGGAAAGTCTGAAAGGGAAAAGAACTATGGTTTGCTTTCTTCCCCTTTCCTTCCAGGTCATCAACTTGAGCATAAATGCTTGGCTAATACAAGGAAGGGACAACTGAAAAAGGACATGCTAGGGTTTCCTGGTCCCCTGTGTTGTTCAGAATGTCCTTACCTTCTCCCTAAAAATAAAGCAAGTTCTTCTTGAAATACAACGTGTCTCTTGGCACTGACGACCTTCCCTGGTTGTTAGACAAACACTTAGCATGTTCAGCATGTACCCACTTTGCATCCATTGACCGTTTACACATCATCCACAGGAGCTCTCACCTTGTGGGTCCTTGAGAGTGCCCTATGAGAGGAAGCAGTGAACATCTGAAACACATATTGCATGCATCTCCATGGCTCGGACACATCCTCCATTGTCCCACAGGACTTCCCTTACAGGACAGAAACGCAAAGATAAAATAAGAACCTCTGGAGAGCTACAGCATGGCAGTGAATCCATTGCGGCGTCCTTCTGAGTATCGGATCCCATGCCATCGCATTGTGTGAAGGGCCATAGAGCTGGTCATGTCCCTGTGTTATGCTTTCAAAGGGGGAGCAGGAGAGGACAAGAGGGCACAGGCATCTGCTCTCTCTTAGGGAGATTTCCCGGAAGCCGTCACGTTCTGCTTCTGTTCAAACCCAGTGGCTGGATCTTTGACCTGAGGACACAACCAGTTACAAGGAAGGCTGAGAACATCGTCTTTATCGTAGGCAGACACGAACTCAGCTGAAGGCTGTAGGTGTGAGCCAGGTAAAGTCTGCACCGTGAGATTTCTTACGACAAGCACCACAATATTTAATAGAAGAATTGGTCTAAGTGATTTTAGCTTTTCACTAGAAGATTGTTTTCTTCATTGCTTCTACAGTTTAGAAAACACTAATGAATATTCACTTCCCAATTGCAAGCAGCCTGTTAAAAACAAAACGAAATAAACATACTTTCAATTTTAATATGTCAACCCATAATTCCTCTTTCTTTATGAGAAAAACTTGTCAGGTCAGACAATCTTGCATAATGAGTTGCAAGTTTTTAAATTCTATTCAAATCCAAAATTGTTCCTGCTTGTTTTTTATTTAGTAGAGTCACATACAGGAGATTAATTTATCCCAGCTTTCCCCCATTACCATGTAAAGGTTTTGATTACGTTGTAAAATCATCCCTTTATTTGACCCTCATAAGAATAACCTTACACTGTAAATGCCATTCTGTCTACTTTGCAAGAGAACAAACAGGACTTTGAGAGGCTAAGAAACAGAGTAATCCAAAAGTGGCGAGAGTGTATGTGGGAAGTTCAGCTAGCACGTTGTTCCAGTAGGTCAGAGGACAGATGACGGCAGCTTGGGTTAGGGACAGGTGGGGCAGGTGACAATTATATTGGTTTAGTACATATAATTGATATGTATATACTTTTATTATGTTAGCCCTTGAATGAAATGTAAGGATCTTTCAGAGGAATAATATTTTGGATGAGTACTTGCATGTATTTTGTAAGAAACAATTTCTGTATTTTACAGCTACCAAAAAGTAACCAGAAAATTAAAGGTGTAGATCACGGTTATTATCATCAACAGACTGCGCTTAATGTCAGGGGTATTTGGCCATGGAGGGTGCTGATATAGGATGGGTAGAAACAGGAAAAGCCTTAGAAATAATGTGATAGGAGCTACTAGAAGCCTGTCCCAATCAAGGCCACATTTTAACATTATAAAATAAAAATAGGATGTATGTCATATATCTGTGTTTAAAGGCGTCTATCCTTATATGGCAGAATTGAACGTTAGTGATAGAGTCAGTCCATTGTATAGTAATATGCTATAACCAAAAAGACTGGGAATTATTATCTTAGCTGCCAATCAGTGTACTGTCTTTAATGTTAAAAGAATAACCTTAAAATGATAACAATCTGATAGTCAGGTTTTTCTCTGGGATGTTTAGGATTATTTTCTTTAGGGTATTACCTGTTTGGCATCAAAGTGCCATGTCACCCTTGATGGTTCCTGCCAGATTATTAATATTTCCTGTGTTTCCTTAGCAGGAGATTTAACAGCTTAAAGAAGGCTATGGCAGACGTGGTCTCACTTACTTTTCTCCACATTCTTTGTGCACTGATCATGCACTTCATTTCAGACCCTAGAAGAGAATATAACTCTGTCATAGTGTCTTAGCCAATTGCTCCTTACAGGTTGGAGTTTTTTAATGCACCACAGCAAAGTTTTCTCTTCAGAATGGCAATACAGAAAGGTGTCTGATTCATTCTAAAAACGAAGGCACACTCTACCCCATCATATCTAGCAGATGTGCTCTTCATAGGTCCAGAAAAAAGCATGGCAAGTTACCCTATCCAGCTGGTTCCTAAATTATTCTGACTTTTTTTCTTTATTCCCCAAAGATGTAAATTTTTCCGTAAAGAGAACAGCAGGTGACATGACCATAAATGACTATAAGGGCCGCAAAAGAACTCACATTGCATGAAGAAACTAGTGGAATCTATGAAAAATGACCTCTTTTTTTTCAGTAAGGTAGGAAAATATTATGAACTCTCTGTGGATTTACTGTGTAGAGAACTGTCCTCCTTCAGGCACATCCTGAGAAGGCAGGGTTCTTTCAGAAAGACAGTGATGCTCGGAAAAATAGAAGGCAGCCGAAAAGAGGAACTCAAAATGCGAGATGGACTGACTCTGTGAAAGAATCCCTAGGCTGAGTCTACAGGAGCTGAGCAGGGTTGTTGGGGACAGGACACTGTGGACATTACTCATTCATAGGGTCACCAGGAGTCAAATGTAACTCAATGACACAGATGTAACACACACACATTTATATTTGAGAACAAGATATGAAAACCACCAGGTCTTGCTCATATGTATTGGCAAGACTGTGGAGTAGCCTTTGGAATTTCTAAATGAGAACACTTTACCCTGAAATGCTAATGGCCTCAAAAAACTTTCAGGCTTGAAATTATCTGCAAAAGCTTAAATAGAGATAAAGAACAGGAAAGTGGTTCTCAAATGAGCATCCCCAGGCCGGTGAGACTAGGCAGCTGAAGTGGTGGGATTCTCAGTGTACATTTTTCATGGTACATCTGACTCCCAGAGATATCCTCACCACCTCTCCTGTCTGCCAAAGAAGGAGTTGACGATAAACTGAAGACAACTAACTGGTCATTCTCCAGCTCCAACTCCATTTCAGGCTCGTTTCAAGTTTAGCTCTTCTGCCTTGGACTTCTTCATAGCTTCCACGTGCTACTTCTAGACACAGCTGGTTTTGTGAACCAATCCTGTCACCCTGGGCAGTGCATGCTTACACCAACCCCTTGTCCTCTGCTCTGGGGCAGGTTGCTGCCTGGTCCACACATCACCTGCCTGCCCTTCTTCCCATACTCCCACCTACAGAGCAGGATTAGACACCCACAGTGCAATGATACAGGTCACCCAAATGAAGGGGGTATGGGGTTACCACTCAGTGAAGCCCATAATTTCTCACTTAGGTTTCCCACATGTGAAAGCTGTCCTTTAAAGACCTGACTTAATGCACATGCTTGTATTGTTTAAGTCAGAACATTTCCCACTCTTCAGTTTTGTATTTTCTCAGTTTTTGAAACTAGCATAAGGATGTTATAATGCAACATATGCACATTATTACCCTCACTGTAGGTGTCTATTGATAGTATGCATTCTTCTGTGATCCTAGAATGTGGCAGAAATATTGTGATTAGTATATAATCTCCTTGTAACTGAGAAAAATATTGTAAAATGATTTTGTACTATTTATCTGCAGATTAATGTTTCCTGTGTTTTAAAAGACATGTTACCCAGCTGCAGATGAATAGTATAAAATGTTTAATTAAAGTCAGTCATAGCCTGCTGACAAGAAATGACCTTACCTTCAACTCAACAGTGGGATCAAAAGCATCTGTTGTTTTCATCTTAAAGGAATTTGATGAAGAATATTATTTTTTGGCTCAAATCAGAAAACATTTATTGAGGGCTTATTATATGCAAATGTCATTTTTTGGCTAGCATTGGGGAGTTTCAAACATGAATACTGAAGTGTTAGGTCTGTACGAAGCTAATGATCTGATTCTCCAGACAAGCATACGACACAAGTTGTGTCATGTGTCATACCAAGACAAACGATACCGCTGAGGCAACGGTCATTGAGAAGGTGCTGCCACTGTTGAGGAAAGAATTGTATTTCAAATAGTAGAAAACAGGAAGTGTACAATCCAGCAAGAAAAACTGTCTGGTACATCTAGTGTTGAGCTTTGACTGATCTTTGATTTCTCACCAAATCTCTTTCTCCTGGACATCGTGGTCTTATGAGTGACAGCACCCCTGAGGAACTGTCTAAGTCACAAAGTTGATAAGCCTGCATGCGTTCTCCTTTTGAATTAGTGCCCCACAAAATTGTCTGTCACCAAACCCTGTCAATTTTATCTCTAAATATGTCTCAAACTTGTCCCTTCATTTAAAGCCTCACTGTGGGCACTACCTGGCTTCAGACAATTCAAATCCTTATTAGCAGTACTTGGAACGGCCTGTTAATCAACTCTCTCTGTCCTTAGTCCATTCCCAGCCACAATTCGTCTTCTGCATTTGAGCCAGAATGAACCTTAAATTGCAAATATAACTGTCATATCCTACTCAGAATCCTTTAATGACTCCCTAATGCCTTCCAGACACTATTTCAAGCCCTTTGATATGCTACAAAAGACCATTTCTGACTTGACCCCAACTTCGTGTCTTTCACACGCTTTTCCCATTGGGGGATCCTTATCTGGGATCCAATGTGCATCAGTCTTCAGGTCACTCCGCTCCTGTCTCTTCCCCTCTTTCTCTCAACACAGATACACGCACGCACACACACACACACACACACACACACACACACACACACTCTGTAGTTCATTTACCCAGAACACCAGCATTTTACTTAGCTAACTCTTTTAATGTTTTCAGACTAACTTACTCCTCACAGACAGCCTCTTTTCTGGAAGATGGAAACTCGACCTCTGAAACCCAGTGCCCAAGTCATGTGTTCTTCCTCTATGTCCCCATCGCGTGCTTTGCGTATCTGCCATAGCAGTTATCACTATGTATTACAACTGCCCATTTATTCGTTGTTTACTTGGTTGTCGTAATTAAATTGTTAGGCTTGTCATACTGAGATTTGTTTTTTAGTTTTTATTCCTAGCACTTCATCTATTGTCTGCACATAGTAAATATGAAACTTCTTAAGTATTCATGAAAGAATCAGTGAAAATAAATAAAGGGACGAAAGTGGAGTTTTTGTCATTTGTCCCAAACCCTTCCTTTGGGACCCTAACCTTGTCCCATTGTACATGGTCTTCTTGGAGCTGTAAACCATCATCCTTCACATTTTCTAGGTGTGGAGATATTCATGCAGTCCAGGCTGTGTCACACAGGAGACATCTGATCAATCCTTGATGACCACTTGTTATAATATTTGAAATAATAGTCAAGCATTAGAGGGGTGTTAATTAGAATTTAGATTATATGATTCAGTGAGCGGGAGAGTGGGAGAAATTAAGTTCTTGTAGAAATGACTGGCTGTTGCCTGCCCAGGATCCATTCACCACTTCCATGCTGGCTCACCTCAGTTTTATGGAGGTGTCCAACCTCTCCCACATGATTTAGATTTAAATTCCTATCATCTACACCGACCATACAGTTCCATTTTCTATGTCAGTGATTTATTTAGAAGTCTAGGTGATATGAGGTAATGTTCCCTGGTGAGTTTCTGAGAGAGATTTCATGCTCTTAATTGGGAAGGACTCTTTTTATATGAGGTGGAGTGTTTTGCCTCTGCCATGTCATTCCTGGAAGGATGACTGTCACCCTAAGATGATGTACACCAGCCATGTACTCAGAGTGATGGAATGAAGAGTTTCAAGGAAACTGTGTCCTTGATGATGACATTTAATTGCTGAACTAACCACCCTAGGTCCACTAATGCTGAGGACTCCTGCTATGGGAGACAGTAAATTGCCCTCATTGTTCATTCTAGGTGAGATATAATTTAGTGTTAATTGCAATAATGATCTTAATTGAAAATTATAATATTAAATTACTTAAAGTAATAAAATTAATGATCACATTTAATTGGGCATTTTACAATTTTTTTTTCTTTAACTGTTGGAATCACAAATTGAGCTATTCAAATATTTTGATAACCTTAACTTTTCTCAAAATTCAGTCAAACTGCTTGAAAGTTAAATAAAACAAGGTTTATACTATATATGAAATGCCAAGGTATGATGTGTAGAGAATTAAACTTAATTAACTGATAAATATGTGAGACATTAAGATTTAATAGAAGTTTCAAATAAATATTTGAGGAAACATGATCTCAAGGCAAGCTGCTCACAGAATACTCACCTTGAGCTGCACTACACTGTCTCACCCTGCAAATATGGGTTTCTGTTAGGATGAGAGATCACACAGCAATCCAAAGTAGTGTGACTGAAGAAATACAGTTTTTCAAATACGAGGCAATTATTGATTATGGCATTTCATTTTATTTTAATTCCATATGTAATAAATATCATACATAAAGTCCATATTATTATTCAGGGCAAAAGAAAACAACATTTAATGTACAATAATGATTGTTTAAAGTAAATTTGCTTTATAACTGAATCAGTAATATATATAATGTTGAGTATAAACGTTAATTTCATTTTATGGAACACAAATATATTAACTTAGATGATAATTAATTGGAGGTACATTATATTGCAGAAGATAAGGAAACTTATCTAATAATCATTGGAACAAAAATACTCACCTTTTATGTTTATAAACTGAGTGAGTTTAGAAAACTTACCCATCATATTGTAGGCTACACAGAATGCTAGTGGGCAAAAGATGAATTAAAATAAGTTTTGTCTGCCTATAAAACTATAAACTTTCTATCTGAACTCTGCCCCATGGGATAAGGTTGGGCCTGCATTATTTGGTACGATCTTTAAGAACTTATTTTATCCCCTCTTGATCGACACGTTTTTTGCTTATACTTTAGTAAGCATATAGATCACTATGGTTTATTGCAAAGTTTCATTTACATACATGAAAACAAGAAATACTCACTTGGCTTGGAGAAAGACAAAAGATTAAGTGTTTATTAAAAATATGGTTAAGATATGGGAAGATACCATGAAATACTATGAAGCATTTTGATCATTTTAATAGTCATCAGTATTTCAAGTGTAAAAGAGTAAAGATAGCCAGTATATTCATCCTCTATGGAATTTCCATGAGACATTCCCCCATGCTAAGACAGTAAACTTCATACCAAAAGTCCATTAAAAAAAACCAAAATGTGATTTGCTACAAAGCAAGCTTTTCTGCAGCATAGATTTTCCATAAAACCATAAAACAAGGAGAGCTGCACATGTTGAATTTGTAACCTGAGTTATATTAGGTTGTACTCTTGGTTGTACTTGAATAGCTGGAACACAGAACGTGACTATACAGACAACTGTTTCAGGAGGGCCGACCAAGCCTGTATATTTACCTTGATTTATAGAGGGTAAGGGAGCGTTTTTCTTTCAGCGTGTCTAGATTTTTGTGTATTTATGGAAAATCAAAAGTGACTGGGGTTGGAAGTAGAAGGTAGTAAAGGTGGAGAATTCTAGCTTACACTTCAGGTTTTGGGGTGACCAAGAGGGTAATGAATAAGATGCCTTGGAATCTCTCTTCCCATGTGAAAATCAGTCACGTAATAATCAATAATTCACCATTGATTATTCAGTGATTTGCCATGATAATGACTGTAGAAGGAAGAGTAAGTTTCATCCTAAATAAATAAATAAATAAATAATGTACTTATAAATATTTTGAGATCAATATAGCTGTGAAATATTAACGGAAAGACATCTAGGCAGATCCTGTAGTGAATGCTTTCTAGGTCTCATTGCCAGTTTTAGATTCTGTCGATTTGTAATTCCATTTTCTTCAGTCCCACAATCAAATACATTATATTTAACTTGCTTTAATTAAAGCTTGTGCCACACTTGTAAGATTATTGCTTTTAAAATCTGTTCATGAATTGTAATCAACTGGAATTTAATTCTAGAATTTAATCCTGGACAGCTCCCCAGAAATCCTGACTTGGTAGGTCTGATACATAATAAGCTCTCAATAAATATTAATAAATATATGGAATGAAATATCCTGGATGAATAGAAAAATAAATGAATAAAGTGGCATAATGATATCTACATATGTATTTATACTCTTACAGATGGTAGTATATATATATATATATATATATATATATATATACACACACACACACACACACACACACAAATACACACATATATGCAAAGAGCTATTTTTTTACACATGCACTTTAGCTTTTTATTCGACAAGAGTGAGGGTTATTTTTGCCTTCTTTGATGTATGTGCCATTAGTTGAACCAGAGCATCTTCCAACAAGACCGAGTGTTGAAATTACCAACACTGTTTACATCCAGAGATACCACCCTTACAGGTTGTGACCTGAGGGTATCGGCTCTCCCACTGGCAAAATTTTGTGAGGCAAGCCTGAACTCAATTACTCTCTCTCAATTCACTGTAATTAACGAGTTCTTACGTAAATTCTCCTTTCTTTTCCTTTCAAAATTATCATACCAACATTAGAGGCAAGGAAAGTATGAATGAACAAAGCACATTTGTAAGTTCCAAAGATTCTGAAATGATTTCTATCCCCCCTTGGTAGACACTTCCTTCGCTTAGTACTTCTTTTTTAGTAGCGTATCTGACACTGGACGTCTGACCTCTGCTACTTTAATAGTTGTTAATGGAAACCTCACCTCATGCAAAGATAAAATGAATTTTTTAGCAGCTGTGAGAGATTATGAAGAGTAAGACCAATCTTAGTTGGAATAAGAAGAAAAGAAGGCATCTGTACCTTAAACTACTCAGCTGGTTTTCATTATGCATCAAGCCTACATTTATTACGAAGAGGGGGTAGCCAAGAGACAGACATTGATAGGTCTCTGTACTTAGAATAAGAAGGCTAGTACTTGATAAATTCTACTTTTCATCTTGACTTGAGTTCAGATGACTCTTAAAATTGAGTTAGATGGCATATATCTGAGAAACAAACTCAAGGAAGACCTCTACTTTTGGCATTATCTGATTTGTTCACCCCTTATTTTTATTATCTTGAGTATAGTGAAATCTGAGTTCTTCCAACTTATTAAAAGAAACAAGTGGTTCTATGAATCCCTAAAGTTTTATAAATAAAACTCATTAAAATTTGTTTATGATATGCTTTCTATATTTATATTTGATATGGTTTTGTTTGATGTCTTGAGAATTTATAATATGCCCAAAGAAAGAGGCTGTGCACATAGTCCTAACATAGGAATGTCTATGATATTAGCCTTATTTCCATCTATGGAAGAGATCACGTGATTGTTAATTCATTAATTCACTCATTAGCCATTCATCATATATTTATTCATTCACCTTATAATTTTATGTCACCCATTGTGTGTGTAGAGAGCAATTACATTAGACCTCTTAGGGTCATTTGTTTGGTTTGTTTGTAGTGGCAGAGGGGTACAAAAGGGTAAAGGGAGTGAAGTAGGAGGAGAACGGACTTTGGGCGGGGAACACACAATGCAACACGTAGTTGATGTATTTCGAATTACACTCTTGAGACCTCTATAATTTTACTAAGCAATGTCACTTCAATAAAGTTAATAAAAATTTTAAAAAATAAATAAATCTTGGTGAGAGACATAAAATGCTGGCTGTTGTGGTACAACTGTTTTCCAAAAGCACTAATGTAACTGTAGGTCTTGGAATAGGTAATGTTGTACAGGAGTGTGATTTTTTTAAAAATCTAAGTTCTGCTAGCTTGTGTTTCATTACCTTCTCATATCAAATTGTGACTTCCCTAGTTTTTCCATTTTTGTCTTAGGAATTGTCTTTTACTTAATTATTTTAATGTAATTATATATTCTAATTAGTGTTCTTAATTCAATAATAAATTATTATTGTTTTCTTATTGCATGTACTTTAGATGCTCTGCTTTTTTGTTAGTTTGTTTTTATTTGAGTTAAAGCATATTTTAGTTTCTTGAGACCAGCTATTTTAATGTATTTCTACGGTAGGGAGTGGTCAGGGTACTGTTACAAAAATTTTGTTTTCATTAACTTACAGTATTTTTTGTAGCTTCCATAAAGCTTCTTCTAGCAAATATTACAGTGTGAAAATGTGAATGACTTTTTTTTTTTGGTATCTGACACTTTTCTCTAGTCAGAGGGTTATTTGATATCACCTGTTTGCCTCATTCCTCATCCCTTTTGCTTCTTAGGGTGTGACCCATGACTTCAGAAATAAGTTTGAATTTTGATAAATCTCCTAGTAGTCTCTGCTTTCCTCCACTTACGTTTGCATGAACTTACTAGCTTTTACCAGTGCTTACTAATAATCTGGATGTGTCTTCTAGTTTTGTGGAAAATCAAGTTTGAATTTGTTTTCTTCTTTTGTTTAGATTATTTCTATGGAAAAAGATAGGGAATGCCATAGGTTACACAGCTATATTCATACTGGGAGTCTCAGATTGGTATTTACTGATTAATGCTTATCTGGAAATGGAGGAGTTGACATTCCCATTTATATTTTTTCTTTTCCTGACTTAACAAAAGTCAGGAAATTATTTTTAGGAACAAAATACAGAACTAATAATATGCCCAACTTTTGAGAACCAGCAAGTTATAATTTTCTGTCAGTGTATAAGGTTTCTGGATTATTTCATGACCAGCTACAAGTAAGTCTCAAAACATGGTCCTAAATGACAAATCATGGCCACTTCAGCACACTTGCAGTGAATGTGATTGAAGTGTGGATCGATGAGCTTCATTTAGAAAATTCTGTTTAGACATGTTGATCAGATTAAATGAGACCTGACCAACCATTTTAATCTACTTTGGGGTCACCTCATCTTCCACTCTGAGTCACCACGTCCAGCAAATGACAATAAAATTCATCAAATATATACAAACTACCAAATAAGCTAAGAAGAGACCACATGCTTGTTAATTCATAATTCACTCATTAGCCATTCATCACGTATTTATTCATTCACCACGTAATTTTATGTCACCCATTTGTGTATTACTAATTAAGATACTCATACCCCTGCCCTTGAAGACCTTACAGTTGTAGGGAAGACAAACACTGAGGAAGTCATCGAAAATATGACATGTATTAAAATATGAATACATGTTCCTCCGAGAGTGTATAAAACTACTTTTTTCTTTTAAACATTGTTTTTACATTCTATGAAAGAAAGGATGTTATTAATAATTTTTATTCAAAGTCATTCTCCCTTTGTTGGACTAAAAAACTAACAATAAAATAACTGTAGTATTCAAAAATAACTTCAAACAAGCTAGGAGTTCTATCAACAGAATTTGAAAACATGGTATGATAAGGGATAGTTTCCTGTTATTTTTATTTGGGACAACCTCTTCATAGTTCCTGTTCTAAATGTTTATAACTTCAAAAACATGACTCATTTTTGTAAACACTATTTTGGGAAAGTATTATATATGAATGAGTAAGATTTATAGGCAAACTATTTAAACCAGTGCCAATTTGATATTAAGTACCTTGTTATTTAGCTTTAGTTCACTCTGTAAAATCTGTTTTTCTTACAGACAAATACTCATAAATGCAGCAGAAAAATATTTTGAAATGAGGCTTATTCTGCTATTGTAAAATGGTTTATAGATTAACCTAATTATATTAGTGGTATGATTATCAATAATATGTATTAATTACTCTTTATGGAATATATACTCTGTGCCGAGCATTCTACT
The DNA here is from genome assembly GCA_004026885.1 of Lyroderma lyra. Lineage (NCBI taxonomy): Eukaryota > Metazoa > Chordata > Mammalia > Chiroptera > Megadermatidae > Lyroderma > Lyroderma lyra. The sequence continues at coordinate 97,005 of PVJL010004018.1, forward strand.
CATTTAAACTCCGTGTGAGGTAGGAAATGCGATTTTACTCATGTGTAAATGAGAAACTGAGGATTATTAAGGATGCTCAGGTTTTTCAACCCAGGTTGTCTGACCCTAGACTCTGCACACCTAATTACTGTGCTGTACCACTTACGCCCAACATCCTGAGCCGCCCGTGTGAATCAAACCAAGTGGGCACTCTCTTAAAGTCAGCTGAACACCTGTGCTGTCATTTTGTGAAGCAGAGGGATAAGCACCAGTTTTCAACCTCAGCCTGCCCACCCCATTCCCGAAGCACCCACCTCCTTTGGGGTGGCACATGGCACTGATGTGGCTTCTTTCTTGTGGGTGGCAGTGTTGTTTATGGGGTCCTCACCTTTCCTTTCCATGCGAAGTTGAGGGTCTCAGAGTATAACTTGGCAGTGTGGCTGTCGCACACCAACATGACTAGCTCGAGTTTGAGAAAGATTCTGAACTGTTTAACTATGCAGTTATTTTAAGTTAAAATTGGCCAGAATAATGTCGGATTCTTTTCAAGGTGCCTGTCTTTCAGTATCATTATCAGGGAAACCAGAGCTGATTCTTCGTTACTGTATTTATTCTGATTTTTTTTTTTTTTTTTTTTTTTTTTTTTTTTTTTTTTTTTTTTTTTTTTGCTTTTTGGTATGTGGGTAGCTCCCTGACCGGGAATTGAACCCAGGCTGCAGCGCCGACAGCGCCAGCACCGAAGCCTTAAGCCACTGCACCATCAGGGAACTCCCCTATTCTCAATATTTAATGGGAGAATTAGGAGCCTAAAAAATATAGGTTCTTAACTAACTTAGTGAGAAAAGACTTGAGTAATAGTAACTTATTAATATTTAACAGAAGCTACACATGTATTTATTTTTATTTTATTTTAACCAAAATATATTTAATATATAAGGTATATTTAGAATCAAGTTTATTTCCTATTTTCTAAGAGAAGACCATTTTAACTATATTTTCTAGGATTTCCCTCATAATGTATGAATGCTTGTTTTGTTTTTTACTGACTCCAAAGCACTCCACACTGCAGCCCCAGAAGAAGAAAAAAAATTACAACTATTACTGAAAATAATCACCCAAATAGCTTCTGTACTCTACAGTTGTATTGTTTTCTGTAAAAAATATTTACACACCACCTTCAAAACACCAGAAAGTATATTTTATGGTGTAACTGTAACAGTAAATAACAACCGAGCCCCGTTTTCACCAAGACTGGAGTCTCTCTAGAGATAGACATCAACCAACACGTTCAGAATAACCTTTAAATTGATGCTGATGCAGTTTGGGAAGGAGTGGTGATAATGGGGAGTATTTGGTCAGGGGAGGCTTTCCGTGGTAGTGTCAGCGGATCTGTGCCTGAAGGGTTAGGGGTGCGGGGGGCGACGCGGAGCAGGACGTGGCCCCACGAGGGAGCTCTCTGTGTGGTCACCGTGGGGAGCAGCACTGCATGAGGTTTGGCAGGCACGGGGACCAGGGACAGGGACAGCGTGGACAACATCAGTGTTGCTGAATGCAGAGCAAGGTGGTGTGTGGTGCAAGATCATTTGCAGTTTTAGGGAAGGCTCGAACCTTCCCAGGTCTTTCGGGCCGACGTTGGACTTCGTTCTCGGAGACGTGAGAAGCCAGCCGTTCCAGGTCTTCAAGCAGCGACCGTGTGGGAAGGTAGGGAGGGATGTGGCCTTAATCAGGACTGTAGTTTATAAAGTCCCTCTCTGAAGAAGGGACTTGAGCAGGACAAGAGCAGAGCTGCATAGATCTCTCGCAGCAGTCCTGGTGAGAGATGAGATGGTTTAATCCAGGATAGCTCCCCGAGAGGTGGAGAGAAGTGAGCATATTGAACAGGTATCTGCAGACCACCTGACAGGGCACGGTGTGTGTGAGGGGTGAGCAGCAGTGACGGGGAGGGAGGGCGAACGAGCAAAACTCAATCACTGTAGTCAGAGGGCGGGGTGTCATCTCACAACAGAAGAATCAACCCGAATAACGATTGCCTTTTGTTCTCATTTGTGTAGCGTCTGAAGAGAGCACGTTACCTGAAGTTCAGCCTAGCTTGCAAAGTCTGGGCTTTGTCTCTCTGAGGGAGGATTAGTAGGTCTCTGTGACATCACAATAGCAGATAGTTTGTCCAAAAAGGGAAAGATGAGTGCTAGAAGGAAAAGGAGAGAGCTGGCTAGATGGTTCTGTTTCGTGAGGCTCAAGGGATAGAGGGCTGGTGGCTTTCAACAGGGGTGGACACCTGTGTTCTGCTCCCAGGAAGGGCCCTAAGAACATGATCTCCCCCAAATATTTGGAGGAGTAGTCACTCAAAAAGGGCAAGTAAACTATGTAAAGAAATTTTAAGAGCTGCGGGGCAATGCTGCAGAGAAGAAATGGGTACTGAGGACAGCAAAACGTGCCTTCAGGTAAACCCCGTGTTTGGGGAAGCCGGCAATTCCCGGTAAGTACTGATGGTTTGACTCGAGACTCATAAGATGCACGTTTCTTTGTAAGGGAGGAAAGGGCAACTTAGAATGGATTTCCAGCCAACCCAGGTCAGGACAGGCTCAGCCAGACTTAACACAGCAAAGCCTATTGCTGAGACTCACATGTCATGGAGCAAATATTTATTGGTCACCGTAGAGTGACATTTAATGAGTCTGTTTCTACTTAGCAATGGATTCTTTTGTAATTGGCTTTCTAAGAACTCTATTCTCCTTATAACAACTTGGGTATAAAACCCACCCCCCATTATAATATGCACAGAGATCTGAGGCAAGTGACATTTGGCAAAACACAGTGCTTCGACTGGCATTTTGCTGATAAACCAAAATAACAGATTCACAAGTTTCATTGAGCAGGATCTAAGTCTCAGTTTTTAGAGAGACAAAGCCCTGAGCAAATGGAAAAAAGGTGCTATTAACATGCACTGTGTAACTGGGGCAAGACATACTGCAAAGCATGTTGGAGGAAAACTTAGAAATTAAAGTTTCAGAAAGTATGGGTTCAGTGGCAATGAAATCGCTCTCAGTAAAGAGGACCTAATGTCCGCCGGAGGTTTGGAGCCCTCCGTAATGAAGGGAAACTTGCCCTGAGCTCCTCATGTCCTAGTCTGGGCTTTTCTAACCCTCTTCCCCTCGGTGTTTAGAACCTCTGCCCCCCTCCTCTGTTTCTACTCCACTGTCACTGTGCAGTATTTAGAGGTCAACGAAGCTCTCACCCAGAAGCACAGGTCAGTCATTCTTGACGTTCTTAAGAAGTTTAATTTCACCACACACATCACGTATTTATGTATAGGATCTCTTGGCATGTCATACTTAATCCTCTGTTAATTGTTTTAATTTTATCTTTATTGTTTTGTATTTGCTTTCTGCTTCTGCTGTATTAAGTATTATGTATTCCTGATAACCACTTTAAATCATGTTAAATCCTTTAAAACAAGGCAGAGTCTTTTTTTTTTTAATGTAATGTAAAGCATCCTAAAATGGGTAATGACCTTGCGCCACACTTGTGTGTCTTTTCTGCAGTTCCCAGCTCACTTGTCTTAGTTTCAGGAGAGCCTTGGAACGAATCAACAGTGTGCTGTATAAAAGTGTCTTAGATCTCTTGCCTACATCTCAACCCAGACTTTTATATGGTAAAGACAGTCACCACGTGCTCTGGCTGCTGTGCGTTGGGCTCCCCTTACAACAAGATCTTGTCGCCTAGCATTTGGAGTGGCTCATGTGTAAGGCTGATGGAGTTTCTCAAGAGGCCAGATGTGCCATCTGTGTTATTCGGGTTGTGAAAATCCATTTATTTAATTTTCGACATGGTCACTAGTTTGGAGAATTTTCACGTGGGTGTTAATTGGATGCCAGTTTGGTATGAGTCTCTGTCTGCCATCCTCTGAAAGAACATGGTGGCCTTACTTTCTTTATTTATATAATTTGTCGCATCACTGCAGTGACTCAGAATATGTGGAAAACATTTAGCTCTATACTACATCTTTTTATCTACAGACTTATTTTATATTCATATACTGTTAGTAATTGACTAAATTGATCTATATTTAACTTTTAATATGTGCTTCAGTATTTCATAGTAGTTAAGTAGAAATTCACAGGTGAAACCTTTCCAGGCCCCTTTGCTGCATCAGCACGTGCCCAGAAAAAGCAGGGTCTCCATCTCTGTCTCTCAGTCTTTCCTTCCAAAACAGAATTAGAGTTTCCTCTTTAGGCATGAAGAAAATTTAGTTGCATTGCTTAAAATTGTTCTGGATTTTTATGCTAAAAAAAAAAAAAGATGAGCAAAAGTATTTCTACTTCATTTTCTTTACTGAAACTAATAAAAAAATGGAAATAATTTTACAATTCAAACCACCAACTACAAAGAATAGCTGCCAATAATATGAAAAGTAGACCCAATACAATACAGGGGCGATTCAAGAGAACACATGTATCTCAATCTGTCTCTGGCAGAACTGAGTTTTCCAAAAGTATGTATATCTCATGACCCCAGTGTTCTCAAATAAACATCTATTGTAACTTGGAACCATAACCCACAGAAGTATCAACTACAGAAGTGTCCCTGAGTGTCATGCCACAGTACAAATAGCACAGCAGAGAGACTGAACGGCTGTAGAGTAAGCGTCGCAGTGCTGTCTGGAAAAATTCAGCCGTTGTCCATATAACGAGAACGGCTCACTGATGGATGCCGCCGGACAGCCCTCGTAAGGTCAGAGGGCACAGGGGAGGGGTGGGGGCATAGTAGGTAGTAACTAAATTTTGAGCCATGGAGGTGATGATTGCTAAGTCACGTCACACACCCATGCATGAAGCTATGCCTTCCTGACTTGTGTGAGTTAAGCCAGTTTCCTGCTCACTCGAAAGCATGGGGGTTGTGGAGACTTAGTTCATTAGAATGACTGCATAGAACAGATGATTAGGACTTCCTACAAGATTATTAGGACTCTGTAGGTGATCTGAAGTTTCCTGTAATCCCAGCTAATTTGGGGGGCCAGCCTACTTGTTATTTGTCAAAAAATACTGCCTCCAAAAGACATTTTTATTTAAAAAGTTAGTCATCAGAAAGAGACCACAACAGGAAGCTATGCCTGCTATGTGGTAAAGTAAAAATTTTCATGTACTCTCTTGAATAAAACAATGAAAAGAAACTAGTTAAAATATTTAAATATTTTAAATGCATTATTTTGTTGGCCAAAAAATAGGAAGGTATCAGATATAAACCCTTAATAATCAATATGTTCATTAAATATAAGCAGAACCAATAACAATGGAAAGATAAAGGTTGTCAATTTAAAAACCAAGTGATAAAGAATTACAGCCACAACTGAATGCTGTTTATAAGAGTGCTTCATTAACACTAGTTCAATGGAAGGTTGAAAGTTAAAGAAGAGTTAAAGTTCTCTGTGCAAATACTGAATTTTAAAAATGAAAGATAACACACATCTGACCTACTTTACATATTCTACACCTACACCCAATCATGGCAGAACTCAGATTCTTCTCAAGTACCAATGAGATCTTTAGCAAAATTGATTACAGGCTTTGACTTAAGGAAACTGTCCATACATTTCAAAGGTATTAAATTATTCAATATTTTTTTCTGACTACAGTAAGACAAACTAGAAAATTTTTAAAAAGTATAACTACAAAAGACCTAAATATTTGGACATTTATAAACCCCTAAATAAATGACAGAAAAAGTAATAAATGTAAAGAAGTAAGAAAATATTTTAAAGTGAATAACAAAAGTGAAACATATGAAAATTTTTTGGTATAAAGTTGAGGATGTGCTAACAGAGAAATAGGTAGTCTCATCTGTGATATTATATCAAGACAAAGGAAGCATATAAAATCCAATGAAGTTGCATGAAAAATAAATATAAAGGTATATAGCAAAAACATTGATAAATTAAAAAGAACAATGAAAAAACTCAGCAAAATAAAAAGTTGTTTACAAAGACAAAATTGATAGACATCTGGCAAGATTGACAGATCAAGAGAGAAAAAATTAATAAAAATGCATTATATCACAGATTCTATGAAAGAATTATCATGGATATTAACAATATTAAACCAAGAGATATGAAAACAAATTAAAATGACACATTAGAAATTCATATATTTAAATGGCAAACAGAAGAAGAAATAGAAAAGCTGAATATTGCGATATTTATTTCAAAACTGAATCACTGGGTCTGTTGTGTTCTCTAGAAAGCATATGCTGAAACAAAGTTAGATTTTTTAAAAAGTTTATTAGGGAAAACATAAAAAAAGAAGTATAACTGGTTTCATATGTTTTTGCTTATGAATTCTATCAAATACTTAAGGAGAAAAATGACAGGAATCTTACAAAAATGCTTCCAGAAAATAGCTGAAGAGAGAAAAAAAATTTCAACTCCTTTTATTTGGCCAGTAAAACTATGATATCAATATGAGACAAAAATTATAAAAAAAAGAAAATTACAGACCAGTATTTTTCGGGAACATATATATAAAACTCCTTAATAAGATATTAATAGAGCGACTCTAGTAATGTAAGAAAAGTTATTACATCGTGGCCAAGTGGGTTTTATTTTAGGAATGTTAGGTTAGTGTATAATTTAGAAATCGACTTGTTGCATTTTTCATTAATTGATTAAAATGAGAAGTTATGTACTTGTTTTGATAGATGCAGAAAAAGCATTTTATGGCACTTGTATTCAACCCCATTTGTGTTAAAAATTCTCACCAAACTTGTAATAAAATGAAGTCTCTCAGTATTATAAAGGACTTTTACAGAAAGTCCCTAAATACTCTATAGAAACAAAAAAGTACATCAATTGCTATTTTACATTATAATGAAAGAATAATTTGATGTGGATCATAGAACTGAACATAATAGACAAAACTATAAATTTTCTAGAGAAAAGTGTAAGTGAATACTGGTTGATTTTGCAGTAGATAAGGGTTTCTAAGTCAGGAAAAAATTAAGCAGTTAGCATAAAAATAATAAAGTAGCTATAACAGTAAACATACATAAATATCATACAAAAAAAGACCTTCTGTTCATCAAATAAACACTTGAAAAATAAATGAATAGCCAAGACACAAGAGTAATATTCATAGATTATATTATCTGACAAAGGGCTACTATCCAGGATGTATAAAGAACTCTCTTAGTTGAACAGTAAAAATGCAAAGAGAGAGGAAGAGAGAGAGAGAGAAAATCACAACCACAGAAACAGAGAAACATATTATATGAATACACTTATCTCTCACCAATAAATTTGAATGCTGGGTAGAAAGGAATTTTTTTTTAGAAAAACATAGAAGACAATATCATACTATAAAATAAAAATTTAGATCATCTCAGAAAATTTTGAAATGGAAAATTATGTCATAAATTGAGAAAACTGATGGCAGAAACCATGGCTTGTTGTTTTTTGCACTGTCTTAAGTATTTAATGAAGTGCTTCATATATAGTTAATTTATTCAATAATATATCTTCAATTATTAAAAAACAATGCAGTCTAAAAACTAGTAATGAAGTGAGGAACCAACTTGACTCAATCCTTCCTTTTGTGAAGCTTATGGAATAGTGGAGTAGAGGGATGGTGATTAAATCATTGCCTGAATCCTCATGGGTGAGGATTTGGTGCATGAGGACACTACTGGCCTCAGTGCATTTAGTGGGACGTAATGGGAAAGACCCAATATTGGGCTGATGTCTAACAGACAAGAAAGCCCTGACTAGGTGAGAAGGGAGGAGAGAGGGTTCCAGTGAAACAAGGTATGTAATTCTCTTGCAGGTAAGCAGGAAGTGGGCAGCCTGGGAAACGAGAGGGCATTAGAGGCTCGATGATGGACGAGGAGAGCGAGAGTTCTATGAGCTGAGGTGGACCCCGGAGTCAGTGGAGAAAGCGTTTTGTGGGCCACGTCTATGGGGGAGCCTCTGGTCTAGGGGCTAAGGAAACTTCTTTTAGGCGATTACACAGAGACGTGGCATAAGTAAGCAGCTTTGTATTCTGAAAAGATGATTCGGCTGCAGTGGGCATGCCATAGGAGAGAAACACATAAAAAGGAGATTGCTGCTAAACCAAGAAGGAGGCCACCGTAACTGTGAGAAGTGATGGGGACTGTTTCTTGCGTGCAGATAGTAAGGGGCATACGTTATTGTAGGACTAAAGCTGTTACCCAGTCACAGAGTGGCTGTGCAAGAGTGAGTGAGAGAGGACACGTAAGATGGTGCCTAGGCTTCCAGCTTTTCCCTTAGACACTGAATAGATGGGTGGTGGAGAAGTTCCATCAGTACCGAACTCCGGAAAGACCAGATTTGGGGAGAGGTAGTGGAGTGGGTAGATGGTGGTCATACCTCGCCTTTGAGATAGGAGATTTTGAATAAGCAGCAAGCTCGTAGTCATCATAAATTTGGCATATCTGCCTCACTGCAGGTTTTTGGATCGAAATGAGGAATAATTTGAAACTTGTAAGAATTTGGGGTGGGGTATTATTACTTGATTCAAAATTAAATTAATACTTTCCTATGAGCAAAGTTAAATGGCACAGACAGGACTGAAATGGAAAATACACTCTCGGGCCCCCATCGGCCCTTGTCACCAGTCACACTCCCGGTGGGAATTATTTTAAGCTCTTAATGTTTTCTTTTATTTTTTCTTTTTGGTGGGGTGGTAATAAATTCAATATTATTCTAAATTCCTCTGACGTTATCAGTTATCAATATTTGTAAAAAGATTGTTCTGTTTGCTGAAGTATCGCTGTGTGTTCTAAAGTCACATTTTGGTCATTTGCTCAACAGAATCTTTAAAGTTTTCTCAAAAGTTTGTTGGTCATTGGACATTAATTATACTTAAGAGTAATGCAACGCTAAAGCTGACTGTGAACTGTTGCTGTGCGTTAGGTTTCTTGACTGGTAGCCTCTATTTTAGAGGAAATGAGAAGGAAGCTGAAACTTGCATATTTAGCTCAAAAGTAGCAAAATATAGATGTTTTGATCTAGCACATCAAGTCCACATTAGAAACCCTAGTTCTCCCCAGACAATCTGTCATTTTCTTGCAAAGGGTGTGCTTCTAGGGAGTTGATACTTGTTGCTGGTTAAGAATGATAGTTAAGTTTGAGGTGGGTAATGAGCAGTGTCAACTGATCCCTTTACAAAACTTGAGTTAATCCCTATGCTTTCAGACCCATCAGTTCACTTCAACCATCCATCATATTGGATATTTCTGTTTTAAGGTTCATTCAGGGGAAAAATAACCTGTAGCTTTTTCTGACCAGATTCTATAAGTCGTGATCTCTTCTCCTCTTCCTGTGTTTTCCTCAGAACCCTCTATTACCATACCTACACCCCTTTCTATATGCCTCTAATTTTTTTTGCTAATGAAACGAAATTCTTCCTCAAGAGATGACTCAAATTCAGTTCTCTTTCTGGTTATATATTTAATTTATGAGGGCTGTCCAGAAAGTATCCAACCATGTAATATGAAAAAATAGAGGTATTTATGGCTGAAATTTTTCCAGATACTTCTCATAAATAGTTACAATTTTTACTAATTTCTATCATTTTAATTTAGTTTTCTATGACAGAAAAGATACATGTATGTTGTTTCGATCAGGCACATTCATGCTATATTTATGGTCATAGTTTTTTTTTCCTCATTATTTTGTAAAGAATAAGTCATTTCTAATAAAATTACTACAGCTCAGAAAACAAAGTTGTAATTTCTGTATATTACACTTCTCAAAGCGTAGAACACAAAATAGTTTATACAGGAATAATTTAGGACTCCTGTGTCATGGATCTATATAATTCCAACTTCTAACAGAGATGGATAAGTGAAAATTTATGAAAGTACTATTTTAAAAAAATCCTTGATGTCACAGTGCACTCTCTTCTCTTAATTAAACTTTATATAGTCTGAGAAGTCCGGAACTATTTAATAGAATTCATTCCAGTAATTTATCTAAATGAGATGGAAGCCTTAGGGTCAAATGTGCATTTTAATCTTTTAAAATTCTTTTATCAACTCTAAATATAGAGAAACTCACACAACAAAGTTTTACAAAAGTTATTTCCAATAAAACCTGGGATTATGCAAAAGATGTTCCATTAAATGGAATTATGAGAGGCTTAAAATTAAACTTTCCACTTAACAGGGAAAGTAACTGAAGACATGTTTTTAAAAATCCATTAAGTCACTTTGGAAAAAGGCAGTAAACACAGCTTCTGGAGATGAGAGAACTCCACTTGGTAATCTATACCATTTGTGATAGTATTTTCATTAAATTACATACATCTGTACCTTGTTCTGCATCTTTTCTTATAAAACACAGTCCACGCAAAGTTGTTTTGCTTTATTCTTAAGCATATACTTGAAAAGATTTGCTATAAAAATGAATACTCCTACTTCCAGCAATTTACACTGGAAGAGTAAGTCATTTATGTCAGTATCTATAAAATGGAATTTGTTTGCCTATTGTTTCACTGAAGTGAGATTCATTACGGTAATGTTGCTGTATTAGGGTCTTCAAAAAAAAAGAAAATGATGGAGAAGTGGTTTTTAGCAAACATCATACTATCTTTAATTATTGAAATGGCGACATGTGCTATTAATATATTTCTGTTTCTTTCCTTGTTTAAGAAGAATTGATGCTTCATGTGTTACAGGAAGTTAGCATACCATTTGTGACATTTTAAATCAGGTCACTTGGATTTGGGGCAGTTTTTTCCCATAAAGCAGAAAGTGTTTGTCTCAGCAATGCGTTTTGTCCAGAGCCTTTGTATAAGTAATTTGTCACCTCACAGTTAGATGACTTTTATTAACACTAATGATACTTAAACTTGTCTTAATTTGATCATAAACCCTTATATGGTGCCAAATCTCTTAGATTCTTGCTGCCACCAGCAGTTGCCTGAGGTCTGAATGAAACATCTCTGGTATACCCTTTATGTATGCTGCTTGCTGTGAAATTTGTCTTCACATGGTGAAAGCCCTAAAGCAATACTTAATAGCTTTTTCTGCAGATGAAAATCTATTTCTCATAAGTTCCACTTTGGCACTTACATGTCATTTCTGTGTGATTTAAGAAATAGTCCCCTATATTGACTTGGCAAATGATTAAGATGTTAATGTTTGGGACTTCATAATAGGGCTTTGAAATTTTATTAAGGCCAGGGTATGGTGACATACTTTTTTTCATTTATGACCTGAGTAGTGTATGGATATTAACTATAAAAATAGTTATTATATTTAGATCTAAATCACCTTTTTTCCCTGCAGTAAGACCACAGGCAGGGAAAATAAACCACAAATGGTAAGCATTAGATCTTACATATAAGTAAGAACTCAATGTGATATAAAACTGTGCTTGATTGTGGTTTCAGCATTTATATGAATAGAAAAGCTGTCAGGGAATGAAACAGTTATTCTGCAATTTAACAAAACTTTACTTCTGTTTTCAACTGAAGTGCACATTTATTCCATAGCATTCTTAAATGATGTATCTAAACCAAGAATAAAGTCGATATCTGTGATAAAACATGTTCATGTATCAATCACATCACCTAAAATGTTCTTAATAATAAAATGCCTATTATCAAATCTAATAAATCTATATGAAATACTGTAACATGTTATTGAGAAATATGTTTTTAAAAACAATCTAAATAGCTAAGAGATATCATGCATTCAAAAGGATATGAAAAGTCAATATTACAGTTCTTTCCCAGTTGATTTATAGATTCATTGTAATGGAATCAAAATATCAACAGGTCTCGTTTGTGATAATGGACAGAACGTATCTAAATTTGTGTGGAGATGCAAAGGTCCAATAATAATAAACATTACTACAGGTGAATTGTGGAGTGAAAAATATTCTGTGCTGGGCAACATGCAATATTATGAATCTACATTAAATTAGGACAATAGAGGATTGCCACAAGAATATCAAAATTTTCAACAAACCACCCGTATGTAAAAACAATTTATGACAAATGTCACTGAAGAGCACCAGGGGATAAAAGGTGTTACCAATAAATGAGGATTGGCTATGCATAGTGAGAACAGACAGACTCACATCTCACACACACACACACACACACACACACACACACGATCCCAAGTGGCTTGTGCATTCAAATATGAACAGCAAAATTATAAAGTTCCTAGACATTAATGTAAGAGCATGCATTCATGACCTTGGAATAAGAAAAATTTTCATAAAAAAGAGAAAAACCTAACAAATGAAAAGTGTGATCAAATTCACTGCATCCAAAGATACTGTTAAGAAACAGAAAAGAGTCTTACTGTGAGAGAAGATATTTGAATAACTTATTGTATTTCACCCAAAGCATATAAAATTGGCCTCTAAACATATGAACATTTGCTCAATATCATTACTCATCATGAAAAGGCACCTTAAAAACACAATAGCATGTCCGTACCTCCACAGAAATACAAAATTATATGAGCAAGAACTGACATTACCAGTGATAGCGTTAATACAGAGCAACAGTCATTGTTTTCCATTGCTTGTGAGAAAGTAGATTGGTACACTCCCTCCAGAAAAGTGTTTGGCATTTTGTAGTAAGCCGAGCATAATCACAGTGTAAAACAAAACAAAACAGAAAAATCCCACCAGTAAGTGTTTGAGTATACTAACAGGAATGCATAAACACGTAAAACCAAAACACATGCGGAATATTCATAGCAGTATTACTGTAATAGCTGAAAATGGAAACTGTCCAGATATTTATACTAAAAGAATGTAGAAATAAGTAGAGGACTATTTGTAAAATGTTAATGCTGTAGAGCAATACAAATAAATTCATTGTGGTTATATGCAACAACATAGATGTATAACCTAATCCTACTACTGAAAGAGGCCAGGCACAAAAGTATATATTTTGAAAGATTCCAATTATATTAATTTCAAAAACAAGCAAACGATCATCTAGAAGTCAAGATAGCAGTTTTCTCTGGGGAGGGATGAGGTTATTGATTGGGAATTGGCCCCAATGCGGCTTATGGAAGGTGCCCAATAATCTGTTTGTTGACATGGTTTTGGTTACTAGGGTGCTGACTCCGTGATTCATTGCACTGTACATTCATAGTTTGTGTACTCTTGGCAGTGTGATTAACACTGTGATTTTATGCAAATGTGATAAAACAAACAAACATGTAAGCACAATCATGTTGACTGATTTTACCCCAAAGCCATGATTCTGAACATTAAGTGGACATGAGTTCTGCCAGGTAGTTACAGTTTATGTGCTCCTCTGTGAGTGGGAAGATAAATAAAGTCTTTTCTTTCTGGCTTTTTCATCTTGAATGGTCTTAATCTTAGTAAAATAGAAAACAATGTATTCTGCTGAAAATATGCAGTTTGTTATGAAACGTAATCTTGAGAGAGAAGGTTTAGGATCCACGATGTGGGGTTTGGAGTAGGATTTCATTGAGAGATAAACTAACTTAATGTTATTACTATAATTTAACATACTTCCTAGCCTCCTCTCTAAGTGTTTGTGGGTGAAATTTTGGGCATGTAGACAAACTAAACTCCTTAATGGAATAAGTGACTTCCTCTCTTCCTCCTGCGCCCCTCCCTCCTCATTCTGTTCATCGCAGGGTCGGTACAAGATTGTGCTTTGACCTTGAGCTTCATGCGCAGTGGTGTGTCCGCGCTGCGGGAGCTCTCAGCCTTCCCCTGGGAGCGACCGCCTTTTCTGTCTCCTCGTAGGTTGGCCTGAAGCAATTCCTTCCTGAAGGGTAAACCTAGTTCTTCCACTAAACGTATGTCAGGTTTTTCACTAGTTTTTATTTATTTTATTTTAGATTTCTATGGCAACAGTTGTCTTCCTGGGGGTATTTTGTGGCCCACAATCAGCACGCTTTCCTCTGAGCAGACAGACATCAGTGTCTTCATTGGAAAAGACCACGTACAAAATTTAACACAATATCATGTTAGGTTTTCAAAAAGAAAAATGCTGGTTAAATTCAGTGTAGCATCCTGTGTTTGATCCTGGGACAGTAAGAAGATACCAGAGGAAACATCAGTGAAATCTGAGTAAAGTCTGTGGTTCAGTAATAGTACTGCACCAACGGTAATTTGTTACTTTTAACCAACGTGCTGTGGTCAGATAACGTAGCTAGCGTACATAGGCTGTGCTATCTTTGGAACTGTTATGTAAATCTAGATCTATTCCAAAATAAAGAACTAAAAAAAGGCTGGAAATCAAATTGCCTGTACCTTGTAATAACATTTTTAAAGAAAGATTTTTATAAAATAAATAGAAATAAGATGGGAAAGAAACATGTTACCAGATGAAGTAGAATGATTTCTGTGTTTATTTTTTCTATTACATATTTTCCTTATGTTCTCAATGAGCTTGTAAGGTTTAATAAATAAAAACGCAAACAGTAACATGTGCTAATGCATAAACACAATTCCAAATCCACATAAATTACTGGATGAATCTCAGAATTAATATTTCCGAGCTAAGCAGTTGTTGTAAAGCAGGTAATTGCCGGAATGTTCTCCTTGTCCTGGCTCATACCACCAGCTCATTCACTTCCTCCGGACTCATGATAAATCTTTCCCAAGCAAAGGTTCTGTGAATGCTAGACATTCAAGCTTGTCCATTCCCAAATTAACAATGGCAAACGTCCAGAAAATGTAGAATTAGTTTTTAATAAGACCAGCCCTAATTCTTCAATTAATGATACAACCATAAACTTAATGTAATAAAATCTCATATTAATGTGTTAACATTTGTCATTCTCTAAAGAAGACTCTTTTCTCAAATTGAAACATAATAACACCTTGTTTCCCGTCCCAGGTGTATAAATGCCCTAAGTCACAACATTAGAATAAAAATCTAATGTTTCTCATCAGTCTAGGCAAGGAATCAACTAGTATATTAATATTTAAATTTAAATCAGTAAATATTTCATTGTTGAAGATGATGCTGTTGATCATGACTGGAGTTTCTAGAAAAATATTCGGCTATTGGAGATTAGTTATTACAAAGAAAATGCAAAAATTTGTCCATGAACACAAACATTTATATGTCTGAGAAGTAGATTTTTTAAAACTGACTTTTAAATTATAAATTGGAAATTCTGCTGAGAAAATTGTGCATCTATCAGTCTTCTCCAAGAAAAGATTATTAGAAAAGAGCTGTGGAAAATCTTTTCTTATCTATGACTCTGGAGTCTAACAAGGAGAAATGTGGCAAACTTTTAAAAAATTTTTCTGATTTTTTTTTTAATGGAAAATAATCTAAGGAAACCAAAGTATTTTCCATGTTAACAGAAACAGTTTCTTCTTGCACAGAGTGTTCTCTGGCTCTGGCCACTCAACTTGGACAAAACAGCTTGAATGTTAACTTCACTTTGTACTTTCTAAATAATTTGTTTTCCTTTTTAAAGGATGACATTGAAGATTCAATTGTATTTACTTTTTGTTTCCAGATACATTAGCAATATGTTCATCACCTGAGGACATTAAACAGAAAACAGTCATCAGCCTGCTACTCATTTTTCTTTTCATTTTATTTTGTTTCATCTCCACACAGACTTTTGTTTCAGACATTTCTAGCTATAGCTCTCCAGAGATAAATTCCTTGTAAGTCATAGAAATAAAGAAACTCAAACTTTGTTTTGGAAATTAGATTAGGAAAGAAGAAACAAGTAGAATCCAATTTATTGTTTGTTTTAATAACTAGCATAAAACATGAGTATATATTTCTTTGAAGTAGATTATAGAGCAACATTAAATATTTTGTCATGAAGGCAATGTAACCACATATTGACCTCATTCTTTGGCTATGTCTATGGCTATGTCTACATATCTCCAAAACACTTTGTTTGATTTGTTTCACTGATTTATGCTTTTAAACAACCCCATTGTTTCAGAATAGTACATGTAACTTATGCCACAGTTACTATAAACATCCTTTTAGCGAAAGCTAAATTGTTGCATATGGTTATAGGTGGTAATGTCTAATCAAAGGATTGATCTCACTAGCAGAAACGTTTGATCAAGTCTTTTACTTAGAATGAACCACTGCATACATCTACTAAATGCATGAATCTGCTAAAGGGAACGTCTTACTCAAATACTCCTTTGCTATCATTTTTAGAGCTTGGAAGGCTGATTGAGTACTTGACACTTAACCTGGAACTTTCTATAAAGCCTATTCAAAATTCTTTATTTTACTGTATATAATGCTCCTAATTGCAAGGCAAACTATTCATGAATTAAATAAGTTTTAAGTACACATTGTTAAACAAAAAAATTCATTTATGCAATAAAACACCAATATGTTAAAATAAAGCTTTTGGGATGAAATAGGAACACGTTAAAGCAAAACCTAAAAGCATGGTCAAGTTGGCCTTATGACTAGAAGATGCTGGTGTAAATTTCATCAACTCCTGCGTCTGTGTGTCCATACCATTGATGAAAGTAGAGTTTATAGGGTAGTGTGATGGTAAGCAATGCGGCGTTCATCAGTATCTCTGCACAACTTATTCTACTAGAGGCACCTTTCTCTACATATGTAAACAGAGAATATATAGACTATTGGATATTAAGTGGTTGGCAAACACGCAGTTTTGGCTGTGAGGCTGCTGTTAGCACCGCGTACGACAGATGCCCCATTGTGGCACTCCAGATCCTTCCAGCAAGCTTGTCTCCCTGGCCCGTTATGTCCCCATTGTCCTTTCCTTCCCTGTTGGTAGAATAGGCTCCAATGACTTTTCTTTCAGTTTACTAACTCTGTCCTCAACTAAGGCTCTATACTTAGAGACTGTACATAAGTGCATGTTGGAGCAAGGAAAACTATGTAACAATGAATATCTGAAGCAATGACTGAATGTGACAACATAGACTGTCACACCAAAGGATGAAAAATAGTTGAAGCTAAAATGATTGTGCTGTTCCCATGAATCAGCGTTCATGTATCCAAAATAATTGCATGAATACCACTGTGTTTACCTTTAATAGAGATCTAAGGGTCTATAAACCTGACTTCTAATACCAAATGCATAAATCATGTCCAAACAAGTTAAATTTTAAATGTTGAAGATTTGTGAACTGTCATCTAATACTGAAGATTGTTATAAATTTCCATAATTTCATTTAAATGTTTCCTTTCCTTTTCCTCTTTTTTTTTTTTAAATTGCTAAGTGCCAAATGCTCAACAAGCTAGACTAGTTTCCTAATATGAGATGCAATTTTATTGATGAAATTCTTCCTATACTAAACTGAACAGAATAATAACCCACCAACTCAAACCAGAAATCTGGGAATACTTTTCTGAAAATATCACTGGTATTTCTGAAATATTCCTGAGATTTAATAGACTATTAAGATATTACTATCTATAAATATGCTTCTTTACAATGAAAAAGTGAAAACTGTTTTCTCTGAACTGTTCCTCTTGAATGAAGATGACTAAAACAATGTCATATGAAATTACTATGTTGTCCCATCGTGAGACCAATGCTAGAAATAGTTTGTACACAAAACTGATGTTCCTGTGAGAATAAGGAATAACATTCTAGCAGACTGTTTGGCATACTTAGAAACGTCTTCATAGGATTGCTTGTTACGAGTTAGTGTTGCCCTGGGAAGACTTAATTACTATAGCATTACTAAAGACCAAATGGTATATTTATTTCAACCTTTTGAAACAGACAATGAAAAACAAGATTGAATGTTGGTATTTACTCCCACAGCTAATAAAGCATCAAACTTTATGAAGGTGCAAAAAGCGAGTGTACCTCCTCAGCTGTACTCCTCAGATACATTTGGTTCGATGTGAATCACCTAAGAATATAAAATATAGAATCAATTAGTGCAATACAACAAAGAATATTTTGTAGGCACACTAGCAGCCAATACAGTCCTTCAGCATACTTAGGTTTAGTTACTCGGCGACAGTATCACCAAGGAGCTGATGAAACTCGCAGGCCCTGACCGCGGTGAGTCGAATGAGCAGGTACCTGATGTTCACAAATACAATCCAGTAGAGCCTGTATTTTTGGCATGCCTCCAAATTATTTAAGTTTTAGGTTTTTGTTAGCTTATATTATTAACAGAATGTTCTGGAAGTGTTTTGTTACAATATTTTCTTTAGGATTTTTATGTTATTTCACCCATAAAATTGCTGAATTTCTTACAAATGGTGATTTTCTTTTTAATGGCTGGTTCTAAATTCGGCCATAATAACCTGGAGTGTTAACAGGGACGATCTAAAAATAATGAAAACATTACTACTTATACACAAGCACTGACTTACTAAACCATTTCATCTTTCAGAGAGAGGTCGAAATAAAACACTTAACTGCAAAAAACGGCCTTGACGTCCAAATAGAAAGTAGCTGAGGTGAGAGTACCAAGCAAAGACCTTAACAATCCTTTAACTGACTGAGGTTTCTAAGTTCTGTTAGCAGAGATTTCCAGACGATGTTCACTTATCGTCCAGGAGGAGAACCATGACGATATGCGCTAACATTCCAAACTATGTAGCCCATATATATAAAGAAAAAGAAAAGATTGAAAACAGTGAACTAACATATTTTAAGGGTACGTAATACGCAGCTTTTTAAAATGTTATTTTCCAAGTTCTTCTAAAAAAATTAGCTCATAATAGTGTTATTAATTAAGATGCAGAGTTTTTACCTTAGCCAACATGCATTTCATTTATCTTTTTATTCTACATTTGAAATTGGAGAAGAGATTCCATTTTTCTGTTCTCACCAGCTGCGTCAGTGATTTTCGCGCTCTTTTTTCCCAGATGACGTGAATGCCTTTGTCCAAACACTGTGAGTGCATTTTAAACGATCTTGACAAATAACTGCAGTGAGAGTTCAGCTTGCAGTTCAGCTGAGCTTAATCCTATCAGGCCTAACCTCCAGTAGACCACAGCAATAACTCTGGACAAATTACAAAAGCAAAACAGAACAAAACAATTATAAGAAGGCACAAGACGGCTCTTGAGAGATGCCAACATTGTTATTTGTTTGCTTTTTGTTTTTCCACTGTGGCTTTTAGCCTAAGGTCAGGTTTTATGGGTGCAGCACAGGGGCGCTTTAACACCAAGCCAGCCGTCTTTCAGGCGTGAAGGACTAGCGGATGGAGTCACAAAGCCACAGCTGTCAACCTAATAAACTGCAGAACATAAAAGTGAAATGGCTGAAATTATATTAGATCACTCCAAAATGTACACAAAGTCTGAAAAGTTTGGCCTCAAAGATAATTATAATAATTGTTTCATTTCTTAATTTTTCTAGAAAGAACAAGTGAATCTCTCTCAGATCATTACCCTAGAAAGAGAGCTAGACTGTTCAGTCTGCAATGCTGTCTAGTTCTCACAAGGCTTTGGGTCGCGTGCCTTGCATAAGTTATGTGCGATGCTCCCAAGAACAATGAAAGAGGGAAATTATTTTCAGGTGGGAAAAGCTTAAGGAGGTTAATTAATCACCTATTAACTATCAGAGCTGATATTTGAATCTAAATACATGGGAATCTAAACTGCGTTCTTATCTGAGGATTTAAAGCGTTTGCTCCTGAAGAAGCTCGTCTTCTCTGCATCCATCGGGCCAGACCAGCCCTGATGGGATGGTTTAGGTGTGTACTTACTAGCCCCCACCTGTAGAATGTAGCTTCAGAAATCGGTCAGATTGCGCTTTCTGGGTTATTTCTGTGCCTTCAGTGTACTACGTGCTTACTCTTGAGTTTGGGGAATGCACTCTTAAAATTGTTCTTTTAAATTTTGTGTTATAACTAACATCTGATCAAGAAGACTTGTGATAATCTTTCACAATGTACCAAATATGTACCAACCATATATTTCATAATATATCTTGCAAATGAAAGGAAGATAATGCTTAATAAATGCATTTCTATAACATTACCTTTATTAGAGTTAAGATTTCAAAAGTTAATTTGTTACAATGAAGTAAGTTTTTACTATATTTAAAATATTTATCACCAGTTCTTTTTAAGCTAAATGTGTCCCTTGTTTAGGGTTAAGGTAATAACATTATTATAGCAAATGATAGAGCTGAAAATCACATCAGTTTACTCGTGTGTTAGTATTTGGTCAATTTTCTGTGTGGCCAAGTATATTTATTTTCTCTCTTTAATATTTGAATTTTTAGAACTTATCTCTGATATATAAAATTTAATTTACCTTCTTTCATTATGTCTTTAACACAAACATGCTTACTGTCCAGATATGTTAAACAGGTTTAATGGGGTGATATTGGTTAGTAAAAATTATATTGGTTCCATGTCTATCATTCTATAATACATCATCTGCTTGTTGTGTTATGTGCTTATCACCCAGATTTGGTGCCCCTCCTTTTCCACCCCCTCCCCCATACCCTCAGATGACCACTAACCACTAAACTATTGATTATGTCCATGAGTTTTTGTTTCTTTGTTGCTCTCAGATTTGTGTTCCACAAATGAGTGAAATCATATGGTTCTTGGGTTATTTTTTTTTGGGGGGGGGGTCTGGCTTATTTCGCTGTTTTGGTGGTCTCAAGGTCCATCCATGTTTTCATAAATGGCTGTATTTTGTCTTTTTTATGGCTGAGTCATATTCCATTGTGTATGTGTACCACAGCTTCTTTAGCAACTCTTTGGCTGTTTCCATGATTTGACCACTGTGACTAGTGCTGCGATGAACACTGGGGTGCATACGTCTTTGTGGACTGATGTTTTCAAATCTGGGGGGTAGATACCCAGACGTGAGATTGCCAGGTCGTATGATAACTTTATCCAAGAAAACTATTACTTGGTTAATGGAAGCTCTTGGAGTTTTGTGTAAAAGGTTACATATACTCAATATGTCGATGTCAGCAATCCTTACTTTTGGATTTTCCTATATCATTTTTTTTTCATTGTGCCTATATGTTTAGAATTTTGTAAATGTAAAAAATATATAATTGAATATCATATAGTAAACAACTTCAAATATTGGGAACATATTTCATATAACTTGGCCTGGCTAACGTGTACAGTACCTTCCTGAATAAATGGAATTCTTTTTTATTTCGAATTATAGTAAAGATCAATGTGAGGCTTAAGAAAAGCCTCAAACTAAGATATCGACCTGATCATTCTTTACTTTAACATTGTGAGAAACAGTCTGCCCTTGGGGTACTTGGTGCACGTGTCGTTCCTGAATTCTAACCCGGAAGTACTGCACCGGAATCTAAGCAGTGGGGCCTCAGAACCTGCATTTTAGGAATGCATCCTTGGGGGGCTTTTCTACTCACTAAGTATAAACACCATGTCTCTGACTTTTGATGAAATTTATTTCAGTTCACTTCAATAATCTTAATAAATGCTTCTCAATTTCAGGCTTTCATGAGATAAATTCGTCAGGGGAGACGGTGTGTGACGGAGGCAGCGCCTCTGTGTGTGTGTCGCGTGTGGCACAGAAAGATGTGCGTGTAGCCCGGCCTGAAATAGGGGAGGAGAATGAACGGGTCGTGAGGATCTTCCTAGAGAAGTTGACACCAAACTGAGTTGTGGGGGATGAGCAGGAATTCCTAAGGCATGGTTTAAAAAACAAACACAAAAAATGGATTTTAGTAGAAAAGAAAAATAAAACAAGGTGAAAAAATTATGGTATGAAACAGCACGGTGTATTTAGGAAATTGCAGCTATAAAATGTTAGGGAAGAGTGAGTGCAGCTTAGACTGAAAAATAAGGAGGTGGATTTTAGAGGGTCCATAAGCCATGGAACTTGAGTTTCATCTTGTCGATTTTAATGTCATTTTGAATATTGCAAGGGGGAATTGGATAGACAACTTCAGCAATAATGTGGAAGGCAGATTTAGAGGGACTCAGGGATGAGAACATTGATCAGGGTTCTTTTGACTGCGAGTTATACAACCCAAACTTGAAATAGTTGAAGTATATAATAGGAATATTTTGGTCCCTGTAACCAAACTTCAGGAAAAGCAGAGATAGGGCAGATCTGAGCAGAGGAAAAGCCCACCTCATCTGTTACTGATGCGATTCTCTGCACCCAGCTTTAGTTTTTCTCACTGAAGACCTTCTTCTTCCAAAAGGCTGGGGTCAAGGCTGACAGCAGCCTCTATACTCCAATGGTTCCTCACTGTTGCCACCAGAGTAGAACCCAAGTCAGGTCCAAAAGTTAGAGACAAAGCACGTGCCTTGCATGCACACCCACCCTCCAGGTGACTCACCGTGGTGGTCAAGGGCTCCGCACCCTGTGGAGATTCAGACGGGGTCAAAGTCTCCTTTTTCCTTTCTCAACCAGCCACTGTGACCAAAGACGCACAGTCACACAGGGAGGTGGCCGCTCCCAATTCAACCTCAAAATGTGTAGATAAGAGGACAGAGGAGGAGCACATCCTTCAAAGCGGGGAGTCCTCACAATGCCCATTTTATGGGTAGGTACTCCATTTGAAAAACAACAAGTGCTGTTGAAGTGTCTGAGACTTGTTGAGCAGCTGAACCATGGCTGTGGTTAAAGCAGAACAACAAGGTTGAAGGTAAAATCAGTAAGACAGGAAAACTAATAGGTCATGACAGGCGGTCAGAAAATGAAGAAATGGCCTGTATTTCTGGCTTGGCTAATAGGTTAATTACAGTGTTATACAGAGTCTAAATCAAAGGTACAAGGCCAAGGCCAGGAAAGAAATGGGACATTCCACTTTTAGATGTATGGGTATACCTAAGAGTCATTCTTGCACGTTTAAACATATAGTAGTGTTCTTAGAGGCTGATGCAAAGAGAAATAAGTTAATTTTCTGGGTATTTTTCACTTCTTTACTACTGGGAAGTAGATCTTTTATTCTGCGCTTTTATTCTGGCTTGAATATTAGAAAGAATATATGGAAAATGCCCATCATCAGCTCTGCCACGTAACGAACGGTTAATAAAAGACAGATATTGTGAAATCATTGGTCATGTGAATAGTAGAAAATGACAGAAGGAAGATGTACAGTGCTCTCTTTTCTCATTTGGGGAGATTGCTTTTTTTAAACACACTTTTTTATTAATAAAGCATGAAAACATTTTAAATATAATGAAAAGCTTTAAGTAAGATCAGAAATGGTAAGAGGTAGTAAAAAAAGTTAGAAAATGGTCCATCTGACAGGTAATGGAAACCTTCTTCTGTAGAGGACCGCTAGTAAATGTTTAGGCCTCTAGAGGCACAAAGTTTCTTTTTTTTCTTTCTTTTTTTTTTTTTTTTACGAAGTTTCTATCATGACTGTTAACTCCGCGTTGTTGAAGGGAAGCAGCGAGGCACAGTACACACGTGAGTGAGTGTGACCCCCTCTTCACAGAAGGCTTTGCAAGCGCAGAAGGCTGCAGGCAGTCTTAGACCGGCGGGCAGTGGTTTGCCCACTCTCGACGTAACAGTAAGGAGAGACATACACTCTTACGTTTCATGGAGATGTACGCGGTAACTCGGAAGCAAGTGAAGTAGAAAGGCTTCAATGCATGACGTTATTTAAGTGTTGTTGTAGATACTGTATAAAATGCTGGTTTGATTAACTTAGAACGTAGTGAGCGTATTTTTAATCCTTACAATATCACTGTTAAAAAGATATGCGAAATAGTATCTAGTTTGAGGAAGAGGAGAGCGTGGGGTTTGAGTGTGCGTCATGAAAGGTAAAAGACAAGCTCTCTTGTAAAAGACCTCGGCCATCGGTCTGTCTGCTTCCCTTATGTCCGCTCCGGAGGAGAGGGAAACAGCGGACATAGAGCATTCATACACGACTCATACAAAAGTTACTTTAAATCTAGTTTTCATTACTAATATTTGGGTTGTGCCCGTGTACTATTTCTTTGAGGAAGAGTCTCTGTCACATGAGCCTTTTAACAACTTCTGTGTGATTGATGTTCCATCAGAATTTCCATTGTGTCTCCCAGAGTTATTAAGAATTTGGGTAGAAAGCGTCCCCAGTGATTTACTTCAGGGAAACACTAAGTCACATCTATGACATTACCACCATGTGCTGTGCTAAATGCTTTTGTTCCACTGAAAATTTGCAGAGCTTGTGAAGAAAGCTAAATTCTTAGGTGTTTCTCTATCTTAGGTGATAAAGATGAAGCCTTTAGCAAGTACCTATTTTTGCAAAACTTCATTTGTAATGTGATTTTTCTTTCTCTCTCCTTCCTTCCTTCCTTCCTTCCTTCCTTCCTTCCTTTCCTTCCCCTTTTTCTCTTTCATGTTCTTCATGCAGACTCTGCATAGTGTAGCTGCCAGTTACGGAAATACTCAGGGACTTCCATTCAAATCCTTAATTTGGATTACTCTCTTTAAAATCTTGAGTACATCCCTTGTAACCTTGAGCTCGTTGTCCTTGTCTGCATGTGGGACTTACACTTTATGCCCAGTTCTTAACGCAGAGTGCTTAGGAGAATCAAGAGGATAATATAGGAAAATGATTGTGTATTGTTTAGAAAAAGTCTCAAGGACTATCACCATCATTATTCCTGCTTTTCTGAAGACTTTTACTGTCTCCTTATGGAATGCCACTGTGTAATTCTCCTGCCCATCTTTCCGAAGTGCCCATTTGGGTGCAAAATCATTATTTCGAGTGCACAGGAGCATAGACGTAAGAGACAGGACTCTCAGCCTGGTCAGAGGATATCGGTAGTGATGAATGGTTTGTTTCATAAGGAGTTTTGCCCCTGCAACTGAGAGAGCAGCTGTGTCTCCTGCTCTGTGTAGCTGTCTGAGTGGAACAAACTATGTTCTTTGCTTACATTAATAAAAAAAATACCCTCCTATTGGCTGGCGATGCCTGCTGGTATCGTCCCCGTCTTTCCCAGTACCATCGTTAATCCTAACATGGCTATGGACACCCCTCAGCAAATCACACATTAACTACGTTGTTATCAAGCATTAGTTCCTTCACAGTGGCTTTCGTATCACACGCTTAGCATTCGCCTTGGAAATGCTAGAACACTGCTTTGCGGTCACGGGGAATTCGGCAGGCCATCTGTAATGGAAAAAGAGGGATGCGTTCCGTTTCCACTGTAGAACAGCTCCTATAGAAAGCAAGACGTGTCCCAAAATTTCCAGTGTTCATTCCAACACGTAAAGAGCTTGAAAGTTGCCTCTCCCCTGCTCACAACCGGACAAAAAGGAAAACAAACAGAAAAATAATCATTCTTCTTAAAATTATCACAGAGTCGAGGTCACTGTGGAACGTGCTCCCAAGAAAACCGGGGAGAACAGGGCGTGTGGGGAAGAGCCCCAGCGCAGGTGCTCACGTCTGCGGCCACTACGGCAGTGAGCCTGGGCTGAGGGAGGCTCAACGAGAATTAGCTCGAGAGGTAAAAATCACCAGGAATGGGGTGAGTCTCAGGTGGAGCCCCCATACTTTCAAGAATTTAACCTCCAAGAGCCCCCTCATTTCTTATTGTGGAGATCTTGGGTAAAGTTACTCATGCTTCTGGCAGAGTGAGATGGAAGTATCCATTATGACATACACCCAGAGCACTGTATTTTCTGTAAGAAAAGGCCAAAGCAATTAGCCAACCCCAGCCTTTCTAATCTTCCTGTGCCACGTGAGGGTAGGGGAAGAAAAGACACCCAAGACACTCTTCTCAAGATCAGAGCCCAGGGTCTCTGATTGCCCCCAAACCCAAACACACCTGAAATAAATAAAAAACAGATTTAATCATAAGAATGTGGAAGACATCATGTACCTCGCCTGTGTCTTGCCACCATGTCAGAGGACCCCAGGACAATACCAGTGCCCCCAGCTGAATGCTGCAAGACAAACTCCGTTGCAGAAGGAATTCCCAGGGAACCCCGAAGACAACAGGGAAGGAAAGAACAAGGACTCTAGAGGAGGCTGAATTCTCTGATACCTAAAGATTCAGAAAATACTCAGCAGCCTGACTCCTAGCCAGACGTTATTAACTAAATCGTGTTCCCCCCAAATTTGTATGTAGCATTCCTAACACCCACTGAGACTGGAGATGGGGCCTTTAAAGAGGAAATTACGGTAATGAGGTCACAAAGGTAGAGTCCTAATCCAAAGTGACAGGTGTCCTTACTGGAAGAGAAAGAGACACCAGGGATACCCACAGGCGTAGAAGCCGTACGAGGAATAGGATAGGGCAGAATTCTGCCGGAGAGAGAGAGAGGCGTCCGGAGAACGCAGACTTGCAAATACCTCGGCCCGGGACGTCCGGCCTCCGGAGCTGTGCGGAAGGCTGCAGTGCTTGTCTCCGTCTCTGGCCTTCTATTACGGCTGCCGCAGCACGCTAATACACGGCAGTCTCACACGCAAGGCTTACGTACCTCCGTTGCTATTACCTGCTACATTACGTCCAACTTCCAGCCGAAAATCGCAAGGCACAGTGAAAGGCAGGCGAGAGTGTAGTCGGAAACAGGCAGTAAGCCTCACGCACAGACTCGGACAGGAAGGGGGCGTTAGAATAACCCCTGCGTGTTATCTCACACAGCTCTCCCCGTCCTCTGGCGTAGTGGATTTCGGATTTCTGAGTTGGTGAAACTAAGGCTAATATCAGTTCACTTGTCCGGTGTCACCTGAAAACACGACTTGGGCTGTGACCTCAGGTGACCTAGTAACAGCCATGCCAGTGCAGCTGATACTCTAAGCAGGCGACAGGGCGGGGTGTGTGAGAGTATACGTGTACGCACGCACGTGCACTCATGCACACACCCACGCACGCACACGCAGGGAGCTGGAAGTGAGTGTATTGTGTATCTTTTCTCTAGGGAAGGAAAAGCAATAATCTTGTCTCTTTGAAACAAAGCTCTTGATTGGCATTTGTCTGTTTGTATTGGGCAGAAGTCAGACCCCGGGGTATACCTAAATGGGAGTAATTTGGATAAAGTTGAAAAAGTTTGTGTAAAAGTAAGTGTCAGGTATTCGGCTTTTTTCAGTCAGCGACGTGGGAGAGAATAAGGGATTGAACCGAGGGAGGAGTGGAGTGGACCAGTGACGTGTGAATGCAAGGACCTGGGCTGGTCTCGACTAGATCCAAGTGACAGTAGGTAGAGGTGATAGGAACGGAAATCATCTCGGGGGCACAGATTCAGCCGTTTCTGAGGCCTGAGTGTGGTGCAAGTCCCCAGGTGCGCACACCGGGCACACCTCAGAACGTGGTGGGCGCACCCCACCTACTCAGTTCTGATACTGAAGTAATGGGGACGCCCAGAAGACGGGAGAACATAAGCTCACCCGTGTGTCACACTCCTGACTCCCAACCTTACTGAAAATATATTCACTTTATCTGCTCTAAGAGATCAACTGAAACATTTTCTTCAGAGACATTTGAATACACCCCCAAATTTTTATTCACATTTCACAAACTATTTCATACACATCTCTGAGAACACACATACATAGAGGGTGAATTTGAACTAAATTCATAATTCACCATGGAAACATGTTTCTCTGTCTTTTTTGTTACCTTATGTGACACATTGGGAATGTACGTTTATGTGGCCACAGAGTTTTGGTATTGTATTCACTGCTGTACTCAGTGCCCAGAGGGTGTGTGGTACAGAGTTGGTGCAGGAGTACCCAAGGGTATCAGGATGAACTAAATGATGCTCTGGGTGTAGGTGGTTTCTCTCCATAAACCCTGTGTTCTTAAATAGCTCTTCCAAAGAAACAGTCTATTAGCAGGTCAATTTTTTTTTTTTTTTTAATCTCACTGAAACTTAATTTCTTATTCAGGGACTAAAATTTGAAGCCATTTCTTTTTAGCTCTTATCAATTGAAAAGATCCAAATCTAAATGGAGCTGACATATTTGTTAACAAATCACGAGGTAGACTGGAATTAATCACAGCCCCTCAAAGCTGTATTGTTTTACACTTTCACACATGTTCAAAACTACTTTTGTTGAAAAGAGTCAAAAAAAGAAATTACTTTTAAAATCAGAGATCAGGATTTTACAACTCAACATGCAATGGAACACATGTGTTGGCGAAAAGGTCCCATTTTGTCTTATCATTTTAACTCTTATGATCACATTGAACATGAAATGAGTGAATCCGATTACTTCAGTATCTTGCTTGATGGTTACCTAATAGTGTCTCTAATTTTGTTGAAATTACTTTAAAAGGAAAATGTTTGCAAATACAGATTACCAAGCCTGAAGGACATTTTCTTTTGCCTTCTTTTGAAATTGGTGTTAAGGCACAATTCAGCTGAAGCTCAGTAAGGTAGTACCAGATGGTGAGGAACCAGAGGAGTCCTATAATAGGATTAGACTTCACCAACAATTATTCCCTAAGTACTAATAATACTTTACACATGTGCAGTACTTTCTAGTGTTCAGTGTCCTTCTGCATTTGACCCTCACAGCCCAGTAACTACAGAAGAGCAGAGTTTTTTTTTTAACCCACTATATTATAAATGTGGAAATGGGGACCTAAAGAAGTTAACTGATGAAGCCAACATCACATTGAAGTGTCGAAGTCAGGGTTAGAATCCAGCTGTTCGACTTACAAAGATAAGAATATTCACAACTGAATCTCACATACCTGAAATGTTATAATATTTTATCTAAAATACTCATTTAAAATAAATGCTCCTGTCACAGTTCCCCGCAAGATGTACTGAGATGATCATGACTGCTGGGGTAATAATAGTAGTAGTAGTAGTAAAATCAGCATTTATTGAGGGCGGGTACAGTGCGAAGTGCTTTAGGTGATTATCCTATGTAATTTTCTCCACATCCTCATAAGGTAGACAGACACTATTGTTATCGCTATTTTATAGATAGAGGTATTTAGATATTTAGGCAACACTAATGAACGTGGTGTTGGAGGAGAGCTCTGTGGATACCCTGGACCACCAGAAAGACCAACAAGTGGGTCCTAGAGCGAGTTAAGCCTAAAGCATTGCTGGAGGCAAACATGACAAGACTGAAGCTGTCCTCCCTCGGGCACGTCCTGAGAAGGCTGGGTTCTTCGGGAAAGAGGAATGCTGGGACAAATAGAAGGCAGTGGGAAAGAGACCGAGTGCGGGACAAACTGACTCCGTAAAAGTGGCCCTAGGCTGAGTCCACAGGAGTAGAGCAGAGCTGCTGGGGACAGGACGCTGTGGACATCACTTCCTCATAGGGTCACCAGGAGTCAGAGCCCACTCAGTGCCACGTAACACACATTCGGGCTGAGACCATAGTTAATTTACAGAAGGTCACAAAGCTTCCTAAGCGGCACACCTGGGAATTGAATTCAGACCAGAGGCCAGGTCTTAGCCACCAAGTACTTCTGTCTCCTGCATCTGACTTTAACTGCCCAACTGCTCTGCGTCACAATGTCATACCTGTAGCATGATGTGATTCCAAGTCCTGCTGACTGGGACAAGCATTAGGATTTGAATAAGAAAAAGGGATATAAAATCATTTGCAAACTGCAAATATGAAACAAATGTCAGTTTCTATTAGTTAAAATTCAACTTTGGGGATGTTTGTCATTAATACTTGTTTTCTTTTCCTTCTTTTTTTCTCTTGGGTCTCCAGTCGATTGCTTCACCATCTTAATGAGTGCCAGGGGAGCTAGGTCTCCTGAGTTCTGGTCAGTCCCCCTTCTGTCCCACGACATAGTATGCGGTCAGGCATCTTGTGTGTGGGTGATCACAGAGGGCTGAGTGAAGTCATAAATTTTTCATGCAAGGTCATCGTCACTGATTGAAAGGAACCTATTTCATCAGTGGTGGGTGCTGTAATGACAGTGGGCCCCTAACATTATATTTATGTGTGAAAGATGCCATATTGTTCATTTTATGTTTTTCATCCAAGTCATTCTTTAATAACTCTGAAACTTTTAGTGTTTGGGCTTTGGTTGTAAAATGTGAACAACTTCATGAGTGTTTTGTCTCTTTCCCCCACACGTTTGTTAAAAAGAACCTGCACATTTAAGTTAAATACGCTGAGCTGTCGTCAGTTTCTAATTGTGGAACTGGACTCCTCAGAAAATTGGGCAGTGGCACAGATCACTTACAGCACTTGACTCTTATTTTTCCCTTTTGGCTCTGAATCTATGTTGACAGGTTGACTTAACATTAGTTTTATGCCCTTCAAAAAATATGGCCTATTTGCATTTGTTGCCATTTTCTTTATTCTTGCCCAAATGTGGAAGCTTACTTCACAATAAGACCACTAAAATGAAAATTGATATCCTAAAGTGCCTCTTTTCATAAAAAGGTTGAATAACCACTGGCATTGAGAACTAAAACAGATGACATGTGGCAAAACCTAATCAACATTTAACTAAACATCTTATCTCTTTGTCGTCATCGATTAACCTATTTCATTTTCTCCTTTTCCCCCCAAGTTTAATATTTGTTACCTTGTGGCTACACACATGTTGGTGATCAGCTAATTTATGCCTGATGTTGTGTATAGAATTTAACGGCTGCCAATGATTACAGTGGTAGGCAAACTAGAGATTTTTCACTTCTCTGCTAAAAACTAACCATGTGTTCTTCTTTAAAGCAATGTGGTTTTATTTTATGAATTTTCAGCAAGAAAAATAAAAAAATCAGAGCTGTAAAATTTGTCATTTTTTTGTGAAAAATTATCTGATGGAAAGTTGAGCCTCAAAGAAAGGGAGTGGGATATATTTTTTTAAATTTGGCTGTAGCACTAAATATGTGCACAAAGAGGATGAGAGAGTCTAAAGATCCTGTCTTTATATTACATTTTAATAGGTGACAGTTCAGTGCTGGTGGATAGGAATCCTGTTACCAACATGCCTGTGGCTTTCTTATTTGAACTCCTTACTTACAGATAAATTAGTAATTTCAGATTCAATTAAATTTTGACAAGCTACAAAGAGCTCATAAAAACTATCCTTTTAGTTAAACATATCAGTATTTCAAGCATGCATGTAAAAAATACTTTTATATTAAATTTAACCGTTTTCAGAAAACAAAAAAAAAGTACACATCAGTTCTTGAAAGTCAGTTGACTTAGGCCTGTCTTCCTGTACGCGTAGCATACATCAGCTCCAGCAACTATTAATTTAATTATCTAATGAAGTACAGTCCCCACCCTGCCCTGGGTTAGATGGAGGCAATTTTCTGATTATAGAAAAGAAAAGATTACAAATGACCTTAGGAGTATATAAAAGACTTTTTTAGATTGTCCTTCCTTTTTTAGTGAAATTGCAAAATTTTATGTCCCTCAGCCTTCCTTTCTAAGTTAATTTTTTTATTTCCCCCTTATTTTCATCTCCTTTCCTTCTCTTTTCTTGCCTTGTTCCAATTAGAAGACAAGCGGTATTTGTGATATAGACAAAGCTCTCACATTATACAAATATACAGAGTCTAGTAACTTCCCAGATATTTGTATTGCATTATGCCATCACGCACATTAAATATGTGTAGCGTTTTCCCCCCCAGTAATAGTAGCATTTGAATATTCTATTAGGTTGAGTACAAGTTAAGCTGCTGTAAGAAAGAGACTCCAAAGCAGTGTTCAGATATGGACGGAAGGTACTTCCCTCCCGTGCAACAGTCCAGATCGAACAGTCAGTCACGTTGGGGCCGAGCAGTTCTGTGCCCTCTCCTACCGGACTCGGTCTGCTGCTGCGGGGCTGCCATGGTGGGCAGTGGGAGAGGAGAAAGGCACCCAGGGAGGGCGTCCGTGCGTCCAGGTGACGCTCGGTGTTGCTCACCACTGTCTTTCCTGATACACTATTGGCCAAACATCCCCGCAAGGCCATGCCTGCCTACGGGCCAGGTGAGAAAACGTCCTCACTCGCTGGACCACCACGCATGCAGCCAAGATGCAGGGACTTCTATTACCAAGGGGAAGGGGAAGAGAATGGATGTTCAGCCGCAGTGAACAGTCCCCACCCACGAAAGAACAACTGTTTTTGTTCTGCAGCGTTAAGTGAAACGACCGCTTCTTTTCTTGTGATGCTGCAGTACTCACCATGGCACTGTTGAGTATGTATGAAGAACATTAAGGAAGAAAATGTTTTCTCTTAAACCGTTTCCATGGTGAGAAAGGAGTTAAGGCTCATTTTCCCTTCTCTTCTGTCTCTCTCCCTCTCTTCTTCTTCTGTTAGGCTTTATGTTCTTAAAATAGAAGCAATCTGGTATTTTCAAAAATGCTAATGGTAGTGCAGCATAAATTTTAATCTCTTTCATAATAAACTAGCACTCACTCACAGTCGGCCTGGAAGTACTTAAGACTCCCTCGTTTTGAGCTTTATTTTTGAACATAGATCTAGAGAAGGTGCGAGCCCTATCATCTGAATTTCATGTGGAGGAATGCAGTATTTAAAAATGGTTTTATTAATATTATGATCATTACTAGTAATTGTGTTTGATTAAAATTAATCTGTTTATGCAGAAAACTATCAAAAATAACCTGTAATTATGGGCAGATTTCTCAACAAAAAGGATAAAATATAGACCTATGAACCACCAAAACTGTCATCTGTTTAAAGAGTATTATCATCTCTTCAATTTTTATTCATAATTATTTTCCAGCTGTACGATACACTTCCTCAAAGTAATCCTAACTCAAATGGCAGCGTTTTACATTTTTATGATACGGATTTATTACTATAATCACTCGCTTTCCATTTTTGTTCACCTAGAATTTTAAAATCTGTGACTAATAGATTCACAAAAGAAAATATACAGCTATATAAAGTTGTTAATAAAATTTACACTCATTCACTTATAACAGTGTTTGACAATTGTAAAATAAATAATGTTCTCTAATTATGATAAAGCCAAACACTTCTTTTACATTCTTTTCTCAGTAAAACTATCTTTTTTAAAGTTTCTTTTTAATATAAATGTAATATAGACATGAGTTTATTATCCCAAATCATCAACCCATGACTACTGTAATTAATAATGATTGTACCTAAATATTGTTATTTTTATGAAAAAAAGTGAAAATATGTAATGTTGTTAAAGTTTATGATGTATCTTATTGAACATACCTCAATAATGTTTAAAAATAAGGCATTTTTTAACTTACTTTATTTTTGGAAACAAAACCGAAAAGAAAATGTTGACAATCTTACTATTGAAGTTTTGGAAGTTTTTGAAACAATTTTATTATTTTATTTTGTTTGTTTTTTTTTTAAATAAAAACATAGCATTTCTTATGGGCACTGAAACAGAGATTCCCTATAATTTCTTAAAATTAAAAATGTGTATTTTCAGAATCTCTGAGGCATTATGTTATTTAGTTTCTTTAGAAAAGTGGGCCAAGCCAAATTCTACTACGTTCAGTAGTGTCATTTTAACTCAAGAGAAATAACAGATTAAAATCATACCCTTGAAATCTCACTGACAAGACAGAAGGAATTCCTAAGTTACCTTCTATCTTGGCAGCTCACTGATCAATTCAGAAATAATGTAATTTTAGTTTAAAACTAGTGTAAATTATTCATTCACTCTACAATATATTTCATTCATATACTACTTAAGATGAGGGCTACTGATTTTGTTTATGGATGCCTTGAGCTAAATTTGTGTATGGGACTTCAATGATCACATCTCAGAAATCACACATTTATCAATAAGAAACGTTAAACCTCAAATGGTATTTGTCATCTTTTTCTACTCCTCTCACATATTTAACAATTCTGTTACCTAACTCAGAGGTACACAGTAGTGCAAGGGAAGGGAATGATTACTTTTATAACATTGACTTTTAAACCAGGAAGTGTATTTACTAATAGGAGATAGTATAAACAAGGGGTGAGGGAAATACTAATGATAAATATTTCTGGAAGAATAGTAAAATTATTACAAGACAAGGTTTAAAATTTCGTTGCATCTATTCGTTCTATAATCACATGCTGAGTTGATATTTATATCCCACCAGGAATAAAATGAAGCATACCACTGAGTTACTAAGTTAAACAAGATACTTCATCAGAAAGTCTCTGTCAATGAAGGGGTCACTTATAACTATAGCAGGGTGCAGCAGTGATTTCATCTGTGTTGAGGGAATGTGTGTTGTCCTACTAGATAACTGCATTATGTGTTTCTTTAACATGATTTCTTTAATGTAAAACTACTTATGACATTAGGTTTTATCAATAAATGGACATGGCGCTATAACTGTATATAGTTATTCAAATATCTGAAGTTGTATCTGAATTGTTTGAACATAGAATGAATATTCTCTTAGAAATCGTGTTATAATAGCAATCAGATTCCTTACTCACCAAGGCCTATTAAATCTGTAATATAACCTAAATAGAAAAATAATACATAAGAAACAAATAATTGTTTATTTCATTCTGGTGCCTACCTCATGGTTAGTATACTAGAATTATACGTTGAATGACTAAATGAATAAATGTATACACCCCACTGTTCTATGGAAACGTGCTTAAAAACCCCGATTTCGGTCATAGCCCCGTCAAACACTAGGGTCTTCTACGCACACTTTTCTCTCCAGCCTCAATTCCAGCAGCTGGTCCAATATTCTACCCACCTCCAAACATCAGTGGAAGTAAAGATAAGGTACAGGGATTTCTAGATCCTCTGTTCACACAGGGACCTACAGATACCAACGAGGGAGGATCCATCTGATGGGCAGTGACCTATTCTAACAGAGAGAAGTGGGTCAGGTGGAGCTCTGGAAGGAGACTGGGACAGAAGCTCTACCCAGTAACAGTCTACACAGCGTTTACATTGGAGTGTTTGGGGGAGCTCACTTCCTCCAGCAGCAGCACTGTGTAGCCTCTGCACCCCACCATTCTGAGGGGCACTAGTCGGAGAGACTGCGATGACATTTTCGCCGCCTAGAGTTGTGCAGGTTGTAATCTGCATAACCCCAGGAGGGAGTCTTGCCGCCTACCTGACCGTTATCTTAACCTTGGTAATGAAAGTGCTGGGTCTGGGCTCTATATAGTTGTACAACTCTCAGAGTTTGTTTGGCCTACTTTATCAGAGCATTAACTGATAGTTTCTTCTTTTCTACATGGGCTGCTTTTCTCAGTAGAAGTTGCGAAATAGGACGGCAAAAATGCAGACACCCTGTGGCTATCACACTGCTGGTTTTAGCAGACTCAGTCATGAACCATCATGAGGCAATACTCACAGCATCTAAGAAATTAATGGCCACGCCTGGGAGGAGAAGAACATCCACTACAGAATAAAAGGTGCTCACAAGGGAGTCAGTGTAGTGAGGATAGTCAGACACAGTCACATCCCAAGTGTGTGGTCAGGGGTTTCAGATTCGAGTTTACACTAGTGATGGCAAGAGATTGCCAGTGACCAGTGCAGCTTGAATTCGTCTCAGAAAAGGAGATGAGCAGTACGAAGTCAAGGTGTTGGATGACCTCATGTGGTTATCCGAATACCTGAATGGAAGTCATCTCTGGGGAGAAAACAGGGCAGCTAAAATTGCGAAAGCGCACCAAAATGAGACTGTTACTGAATGACTTAGGTGCAAGGCAAGGAAGAAATTAGAGTTTTGGAAATAGAGGTGAAAGAAACTTCTCAGGCTTTAGTCTGATGTGTGGATAAATGGCAAACTTAGTTTGATGATGAGGGCGAACTGCTGCTGGTGTCCAGGAGGCAGGGCAGTAGGAAAGGCTGCATGCCTCCCTCCCTGCCTACGGCACTGGTGGAGGAACCCCGGCGGACAAAAGTAGCATCTGAGTTTAGTGTAGCCAACAACACCATGCAGACCCAACCCAAAGAACAGAAGAGAGTCTTCATTGCTGAAGAAAGCATTCCTTTCTGATTTCCTGCAGGCGAAATTGAGAAGGCTTGATCCCTTGGGCTCAGGAACCGCCAGCAATCTTGGGAGATCGCAGGAGGTAAAATTGCCAGGTAAGGAAGAAAGGCACTTTTATTGTCTGAACAATATGAGCAAAGTAACTTCGTTGAGCATGAAAAGGAACATGACCTCATTGTTTAACTCATGCTAGTAAAGTGATTTTATGTGAAGATTTTAGCTCTTATGTCTCTGCATGGATACAGTTTCTTGATTGCAGTGCAGAGAACTGAGATATCACAGAGGAGAGAGCTGTGTGGATGGGAGATGAAGACTAACTGTGGGTCCAGTGCTCATTCTTGGCTCAGGGCGCGGCTGTATGTGTATGAGGAGAGACCGCACCTAACTAGAGAGCACTGGCTGTGGATTTGAGAACCAGGCCAAGGAACTATCTGTAGAGCCACCGTGGGGGTTTCCTGGAGTTCTGGCCCAGACATAGTAGAGAAACCTTTTCATACCCTGAGCGTCTCACTAGGATTCCAGCTATGTGATGGGCTTGAGGGTAACAGGGAAAAAAGGGTCAATAAACCTGAATATGAAGAAAAATTAGCCAAAATAAATAAGAGACAAAATTGAAGGGAACTTGTCAGAGCCTCGAAGCACTGAGGGGCAGTATCAAACAACTGAACATGTACAATTGGAGTCTGAGGACCTAGCGGGAAAACCTTGGAAGGTATAATGGCCAGGTCTTCCCCAAACTTGTCAGTTAATATCTACCATCCATTGAGAGGCCAAGAAAACCCACCACTAGGTTAAAAATCAAAGTAGAGAGAAACCAGGAAGTTAGTTCAAGAAAAAACACTTCCTATCCAGGAAAACAGAGATACAGATGATGACTGACATCTCACCTGAAACCACAGAGGCTAGCACATTAGAAAGGTTGCTTTAAAGTGCTGAAGAGTCTACTCAGAATCGTCTTTTCAGTGGAAAAAAATACTTAGGATGAAATAATATTTTCAGATAAATGAAAACTTAGAAAATTCATTGCAAGCACATTTGTGCTGTAAGAAATGCTAACGAAACGGTCTTTGGGTTGATGGGAAATGATACCAGATGGGAACTTGGTTCTATAATCGAGAATAAAAATACTAGAAATGGTAACCAAAGAAGGGGGATGAAGGTAAGTTTGGGCTTTTTTTCCTGTCCTAATTCTCTTGAAATAAAACTGTTAAAAAAAAAAAAGCCATTAGCATTGTTGGATGGGGTTATGTTAAAAATTAAATATGACAACAGTGGCACAGAAGAGGGAACGGTGGAAAGGCTATAAATGGAACTGTATGTGCCGTTTAAGGTTGTCACAGAGGTGAAGCGGGAAGTGGAGGGTCTCCTGTGTGGGGTGGAGTGATGTGACTCAACGATCAAGGGGGAACTGTTTGGTTTCTATTCCGCTAACACAAGATACAACACAACATCTTTTTCCGGTACAGATAATGCAAATGTTCTGAACAAGCAAAATAAAGAACAGGGTCATTGTCTACTAATGAATACACTGGTGTCCTAATTATTTTTCCTCCTTCTAATATTCATGTGTTCCTGCACATAACAGTTGTTACTTTATATGTTCGGCGAGATTACTTTTTTATTATGTGAATACACATTTTAAAACTAAAATATAATGTTATTATTTTCTAGCTAAAGTCAGTGTCTGATGAAATTTGAACTAGACCAGTAAAGCACTTTAGCAGTTGTTGAAATCTATTATACTTAGTCTCACCCTTACAAACCAAAACGAAACTAAACTAAAACCTTCCAATTAACCCTTAGAGTTCTTTAAAAAGCTCATTTGTTGTTAGGCAGAAGGAAAGCTCAAAGTCATGTATGACAGGGTTGTAAATATTTCTACTCAGAAAATGAAATCAAGACTCAACTCTTGTGGAGGAGAACATGCCCGCTTTAAGGGAAGTTGGAATTTCGCGTGGCCTACTTATCGCTGGTTTCCTAAATGACCCCGGGTAAATAGAAACAGCCTTTTCATGTGGCTTCTCTGATTAAAGCACGGTCTGTAAGTTGGCAGGACATCACCTGAAATTTCAAAGCCTAAGTGGAAGCCGGGGTTTCTTTTCCCTTCCGAAACACCCCCTACTCTTCATACACGGCCTATCTGAGTAGCTGGCATGCAGATCCAAAATCACTGGGCAGTAATCACGCGTGCACTGGTCCTTATGGCAGGCATCAGGTCCGGCACTGCCAGGTCTTTGAACTACAAAAATAAATAGAGAATAGAAGTGCATTGTATTGGCCGAGCCTGCGGCCCAGTCATCTGTCTTGGAGCGTGCTCTGGTGAGAGTGTTTAACTTGGATTCCTTCCATCACATGTGGTAGCTGCAAGAGTGAAAAGGGAGAGGAAGAGAACAATGTTAGGTGGTATATTTAATAGCGTGTTGGCTTAACAATTCTCAGGAAACGGTGACTTCTATTTTTCTCTCAGCAGCCAGACGTACATTGTTGGGATTCTGAGTGCCTGAATGTGCACTTTAGAGAGCGTGATTCTACTACGTCCACCCTTCTCCATTGTCTTACCAAAGCCTTAAAGAGCTCGATGTTCCCCCCAAACACTGTCTGCTATTGCAGCTCCAAGGGCCGTGTTCTGTTGTATTCCATTTCACCAGCAGCCTTGACATGGCTGAATTAATGGATCTCTTTCACTCTCAGCCTGAGAGTTTGAAATTCATGGTAACTGGGTGTGTGTTGTTTTTGGCTTACATTATCCTTCTCTCTTTCTTTTCAAGGATATGTAATACAAACTAAAACAATTCAGGCTCCCTCTGCCTTCTTATTCTAAGTTTTCTACAATAAGAAAGGAGAACCCTTAATCAACTACATTGTGCCCATAATAGAAACTTGATTAAAACAAAAATACCTGTGGCTACAGAATGAGTGGGCTCTTTGTAAAGACAACTGTTCTGTGTTAGAAGAAATCTTGCTTGTTGTCACAGCTGAATTGTCTTGCTTTGTATTATATGTTATCTGGAAGAGTACTAAGAAAAATCAAATAGGAGATTTTCAAATAATTTTAAAAGAAAAAAAATCCTAGCTTTTTACAGTTAAGGTTTTAGTTACTAGCACATTTTTTCTAGATCATGGAGCACATATTTTGTAACCCTCATGAAAGAGCATAAAATAAATATGTCAAGGCTTCCTGTAGAAATGCATTCATTCAGGGTTGCCAAAGTAAGGGAAGCTGTTAGATTTGCCTTAGCAGATGGTAAGAAAATTTATGAGCAAAATTGTATAAAAATACCAAGTTTAATTGGCCATGTATCGAAATGAGTGATTTTTAACATTATATAGAGACATTTTTTTTTTTACTCTAGATCAACAATTGTACAGAAATCACTGCAATGTATTGTGCAGGGCAGACATTTTTCTTAGGGTGGTAGTGAGACTTAATGTTATCGGCCATAATTTTGTACAAAATATGAATAACTTTCCAGCCAAAATTCTGAGCCTGTTTTTTAAATAGTCTTTGAAAAACAATTCACAATATTACAATGCAATCTATATGTTTTTAAAAATAATTCTAAAGTGATGCAGTTTGAATATAATTACATTTAAAATATTCATTAATTTGTTCAGTCAACAAAATGTACCCACTACAGACCTGATTCTTATTCTGTGACCTGGTCATACAACAGTGAGCCTTCTTGAACTTACGTACTATTTTAGATGAAAAGATAAGAGTAAACCAGACTACAGTAGGCGATTTGAAATCATTTCATTGATGCACACTGTCATAAAATTTGCCAAAATGGATTTATGCTAAGGATGAAAACTTACTATGTGATTAAATGATGCTTTTGGTGAAAGAAATACCGGTCAAAATAAGCTGAAAAAATCTGAATGATTTGTGAAAATGCAGTTAAAGAAAATCAAGTTTCAAAATATTATAAAATCACTTTAGCTTACATATGTTTCCATTATTTCTGAAATGTTTAAATTCAGGATTTTGTTCAGAAACTCAATATCTCAACATAATAGGCTTTTACCATTTTTTCATGGTACATACCTGGTAATTGGAGCTTTGTTCAAAACAGCATTTTTCAAAGCCTAATTCCCCATAGGAACAATGTAATATATGAAGGTTATATTTCTGGTAAAACTGAGTGGCTTATTCTACTATTAAATAATGAGAAGAGTTAAAGTAAGAATTGAAGGTAAACAAATATTGTTCATGAATGTTATCCTGTAGCTTATGAGGTCGATGTTATTTAAAGCCTAACCCTAACAACTAGCCATTTTTTGTTCTTTGCTATAAAGTAGCCTTATTACAACTGCAAATT
This sequence comes from Lyroderma lyra, assembly GCA_004026885.1. Lineage (NCBI taxonomy): Eukaryota > Metazoa > Chordata > Mammalia > Chiroptera > Megadermatidae > Lyroderma > Lyroderma lyra. The sequence goes on from PVJL010004018.1 coordinate 137,045, forward strand.
TAGTTGACTTTTAAAAAATACTCACATAGTAAGTCGACGGCTGCACAGAAGAAATATTGCAGCATAGGTTACCATTGAGGAGCTGTTGTCCTTGCTCAGCGTGTCAGTCAGCACTTCTCATTAGGACTGCACTTCGAGGTTAGTGTGGATGAAAGAAAAACACCACCATCGTAGAGAGACTTGTCCACAGCTAAGGTCCTCACTGGGTCACTTGTGCTTTAAAAAAATCTTTTTTTCATATATTATTTTAAAATCGTATGTTATAAAACAGACTGTGTATAGTTCATCATATCGGGTCATTGCAGTACTGTTTGAATGATGAACGTTCATTTCTGTCATGCAGCGTGAAGTCCTTTTACATAGCAAATTCGAATTTTCCTTCTCATCTATACTCTGAACTTGGAAGTGGTTTTTCCGTTTCCCCCTCTAACTGGGTGAGAGGGCCTTCTTTTCTCTCATTGTCACTTAAGTAGCAATGGATAAGACAGAATGGAAGTGGGTGTAGTAACAACAACTAGAGGACTCTATATCCCTGTCTTGAAGAAGCAAGGATATCATTAGATCTTTTGAGGAAAAGCCTGAAAGCAAAGAAACTTCCATAACATTGCTTTTGAGGAACTTGACAGATCGAATCATTCAGGAACACTCTAGATCAACTGACTCTGAAATCCCCTATCTTAATGCTAATAATTATCTTCTTTCTTTTGTCAAAAATGAAAAAGAAAGCAAAGTGACAGGAGGCTGAACTAAGTAAGACTAGCTTTCTTACTAGCATGCTGTGCCAATATAGGTAAGTCACAACTCTGCTTCAATTTATTCAACTCTAAAACGAGACACGGGAGAGGGAGTTTTCTAAAGTTTCTTCACTTCCTAAGAATCTGTGGTGATGCTGACATCTGTAGCAGTTTGATCCTACCTAGTGACAGGAGCACTCCTGTTGTCAACTTTACAATGTTATAGGGAAAATTTAAGAAGAGTTCGTATTTGTATTTTTTATCTCACCCCCTCCCTCCTCTACCAGTCCCCTCTCCCCTTTCCCTTTCCCCTCTGGTAACCACCAGACTGTTTCTGTTTCTGTGAGTTTTTGTTTCTTGGCTTGTTTGTCTCGTACCTTTGTTGCTTTCAGGTTTATATCTCACATGAGTGAAGTCATATAGTTCTTGACTTTTTCTGTCTGGATCATTTTGCTCAGGATGATAACCTCAAGATCCATCCATGTTGTTGCTAATGGCATTATTTCATCTTTTCTTATGGTTAAGTAGTACACCATTGTGTATATATGTACCACAGCTTCTTTATCCGCTCAGCTATCAAGTGACACTTTGGTCGTCTCCATGTATGTCTTGGCCACTGTGAATAATGCTGCACTGACCATCACGGTACCTATGAGGGCCGTCCAGAAAAAAAATCCAGCCACAAATGTCTCTATTTTTCACATTACATGGCTGGATACTTTTCAGACAGCCCTCATATATCTTTGCAGACAAAAGTTTTTTTTCGATTTTTGGGTAGATACCCAGAAGAGGGATTGCTGGGTCACATGGTAACTCTCTTCTTAATTTTTTCAGGCACCTCCACACTGTTTTCTGTATTGACTATACCAACTTGCACTCCCACCAGCAGTGTGTGAGGGTTCCTTTTTCCCCACCTCCTCTCCAGCCCTTGTTATTCCTTGTCTTGTTGATAACAGCCATTCTCACAGGTGTGAGGTGTTATCTCCTTGTGGTTTTGATTTGCATTTCCCTGATAGCTAATGAGGATGAGCATTTTTTCATGTATCTGTTGGCTGTTTGTATGTCTTCTTGGGAGAAGTGTCTGCTTAGGTCCTCTGCCCATTTTTTAATTGGGTTGTTCGTTTTTTTTGTTGTCATAGTTCAGTGGTTCTCAACCTTCCTAATGCCGCGACCCTTTAATACAGTTCCTCATGTTGTGGTGACCCCCCAACCATAAAAATTATTTTTGTTACTACTTCATAACTGTAATTTTGCTACTGTTATGAATCGTAATGTAAATATCTGATACGCAGGATGTATTTTTATTGTTACCAATTGAAAATAATTAACCCTCCCAGACCGCTGTACCGATTTTTCGGTACTTTGCCTAGTACGTGCCTAGAAAAAAAATGTGTCACAAACTAAAAATAACCAACCAATCGTGGTCAAACCTCATGGCTAGCCATTGCAAATGTCTGCCCCCCATGTGTTTGAATTGACTTTGTGTGGTTTGACGTGAAAAAATTCTGAAAATGCACAATGAAACGAGCGGCTGATGAACCAAGCACTTCAACAGGAAAGCGAAATAAGTCTAGGCTTATCGCAGTCCAACAGGTGATCGATACTTTGGTTGATTCAGAATCTCAGGAGTCAGAATTTCATCAAGAATATGTTTCCAGTTCAAGTGACACAAACAATGAGAGCTGATGACCCGCCTTCACCGGTCTCGTCGTCATTACCGCTGGCCCCGGCGGCTTTTCATAAAATTCTTTATGTGGGCCAGTTATAATTCTTATATCTTATATGCTTCAGAGCAGCAAGCTGCTTCAAAAAAAGCCAGTTTATTTCACTAGATATATTCAGAAACTCTGTCTGCAACGTTTTGGTGGATACAGGACATCAGCCCACTGCCACCCACAAAAGGAACCCTGCCATCAACAGATGACCCCAGGCAATCATTTTCCAGAGATGCCCCCTGGGACATCGTCTAAGCATATCTGTGTTGTGTGCATGGAAAAGCACTCCAGGTTCAACAAGCAAAATCCTGGAGTGTCTTACAAAGACAATCCATGCAAGAAGGTGAAGAGCAACATCTGGTGCTCACTTTGCAAGAAGGACCTCTGTGTGAAACAAGGCTCATCCTGCCGGGTGGATTGGCACACAAAGGTGGAATATTGGCGCTAGATGAAAGGCAGACCTGTTTTCTGCAGTGTCTCCAAGTTCCATCTTATTCTAACCACTTGTTTGCATGTAACTAACATTTTTCTAGATCATGTTGGTTTTTTTCTCTTTAACGCTCAGGAGCCCAGGTATAGGGGACAGTTAGGTTCAGGGCCTCAGGTCTGGGAGGGTTAAAGCATAGTGATTAATCACAAAAACAATATGTAATTGTATATTGTGAAATATTTATTTTTATTTATTTTTAAATTAATTTTTATTGTTAGACTTATTGGGGTGACATCTGTTAGCAAGGATTACATAGGTTTCAGGCATACAATTCTACATTGTCAACTTGTTGTATAATAAGTTCACCACCTAATGTGACTTCTCTTTCCATCACCTTATATTTAGCTTCCCCCCCCTCCTCCCCCACCCCCTCCCCTTTCTCCCCTCCCTGACCCACTCGTCCCCAAATAAACATTAAACTATTGATTGTGTCCATGGGTTATTTGTTTCTTCATTTCTTTTTTCTTTGCTTTCAGTTTTATATTCCGCATATGAGTGAAGTCATACAGTTCTTTGTTTTTTCTGTCTGGCTTATCTCACTCAGCATGATGAGCTCCAGGTCCATCCATTTTGTTGCAAATAGCAATATTTCATCTTTTCTTATAGCTGAGTAATATTCCATTGTGTATATGTACCACAGCTCCTTTATCCAGTCATCTGTCGCAGGGCACTTTGGCTGTTTCCATGTCTTGGCCACTGTGAACAGCGCTGCAATGAACATTGGGGTACACAAGTCTTTGCGGACAAAGGTTTTCAAGTCTTTTGGGTAGATCCCCAGAAGGGGGATTGCTGGGTCAAATGGTAGCTCCATTCCCAATTTTCTGAGGAACCTCCACACTGCCTTCCACAGTGGTTGTACCAGTTTGCACTCCCACCAGCAGTGTACCAGAGTTCCTTTTTCCCCACCTCCTCTCCAGCACTTGTTATTCCTTGTCTTGTTGATAACAGCCATTCTCACAGGTGTGAGGTGGTATCTCCTTGTGGTTTTGATTTGCATTTCCCTGATAGCTAATGAGGATGAGCATTTTTTCATATGTCTG